>KZ805323.1:0-10226 GCA_003073855.1 Periconia macrospinosa | reverse complement strand
TTTTTAATTAGTTGAATATTTGTGATAAGTCACAATCGTAACTTGAGGCCTCCCTAGCGAGTATCGACGCGAACTAAACACAGGGCCACGAACGGGTGGCTGTACTTTCAGGCACATCGCCTGCTCATCTAAAGCCATACAAAACTAGGTAAACTCTACTTTCCATACCCTAGGCTTCCTTTATGGATGACAAAAACTGTATTCCCTTCCACAGTATAGCTCTGTGTCATATCCATCCATATCGCAGGGCTAGCTTTATTTGTTTTAATAGCGAAAATACACTTCTCTCCCCTATGAGTGGCAAAGCTGTATGTACTCTCGTTTCTTACTCGTAGTAGACATAAACGGAACTATTAGCCAAATTCCCACTATCACACCGTCGCTTAACGATGGAGACGAGAGACTAAAATCTATATAGTTACTTCTTTATATATTTTTTATATAATTTTAATAGACATCTATCTTTTTAGTTATTATGTAAATAGTCAGTATGGTACGGTTTGATCCCCATACTGTAACGAGGCAAACGAAAACACTTATCCCTAGGTTTACTAAGACAAGTCCACCGCCACTCACCCCTATTCTGATTCGGATCCGGATCCGATCTTTGTCGGACCTAATACCTCCCTAATCATATATATTTAGCAAAGCATTCCCTGTTGTTAGATAGCTAGTTTTGGACTATCCTTCGTACCAGGTCTATAGGTGACAATGAATATTCCCAGGACGTAATATCCCAACGCACTCCCATATGCCTTTGTGAGGATCCACATCCGAATCGGAACCACTGTCCTACCCGCGCCGTTACAACCACACCATACCGGACCATTCCGATTACTGATCAGGCAATAATGAGAGGGTAGATGGACGGAGCCGGAATACAGATATATTTCGAACGTACGAACTGACTATTCAACAATACAAATTACTGTGGAAATTCATATGAAGATTCCGATGCCGAATCTAGTGGAGGCAGGGACTTTCTGACTTTCTCGACATATAGCCCCCCAAGAATCGTGAAAAGCACTCTTGTGAAGACAGCACTTCCCTCAAGCTCGTCCAAAAACTGCTTCTGTTCAAACAGAGTGTCGCTGCGTTCAAGTGCACTGATAAGTTTCTTTCTGAGATATTGAAAGAGCCACTCATCTTCGAATGGATGGTGCTGATAGGCGCGCCTGCATGCATCCAAAGTCTTGAATACGGACATATGCTTATCTAACCCCTCTATTACTTTCACAGCATGCTTAGCTAAGCCGTCAAGACTGTACAGCTTAGCAGCGCTGTAAGCGAGAACACTCCTCTTATATTCCACTTCGTCGTCTTTTGGAATCCCCGGAGTGTACAGTGTTTGGTACAAGTCAGTGTACAGGTAATGCACAACGGTATGTCCGGTATCCTCGTCCAAGTCTTTGAGCTCTAAGGCCTGTTTGCAGCTCCCCCATTCGGAGACGGCTTCCCACCTTGGTGATTTGGGAATGTATCTCTCGTGGATGCTGTACTGCTTCGATCCGATCTTGAGCAATACGATTGACGATGTGTAGGGCCCGCACTGTTAGCCTTTTGTAAATAACGCAATCCTAGGGCTCTTACGACGTCGCCTCGGCATCGAGCACCCCTGAATCATGGAATGGAATCTTGATTATCCTTTTCCTACTCATAGTGTAGCGAGAGGATTGAAGATTGTTGTGGGAACGTTGGAAGAGACTAGTATTGAATGTTTTGCAATGCTAGAATCACTGCAACGTAGAATTAGTTAGTAGATGAACTGGTTTTAAAATGAGCCTTCCGACCCGCGGTGCAGGCGTCACTAAACTCTATCTATGATCTTTGTTACACGTTGCGTGTCACGGTTGAAACTTTCTTTGAAAGTATCGTACAGTAGGTTTCTGCCGACTTTCCCATAGCGCCAAAGCCCCCTGGGTAGATGTCTGGGCTCGTTGAAAATCACACGACCCGGAAAGTCAAAAAGTGCCAACAGTCATCACCTCCGGCTTGAGATGCCTGTGCGCTAATTCTAGGTAAAGATGTTTGTGACATTGAGGCTTCCACTGGTTGCTTGTCTGTTGCTGGATTTGCAGCACTCGAACCTAAGCACGCCGTAAACTCAAAATGCCCAACCGGTTCATGACGTTGCTGCGTTTGGTATGAGATGGCTTTTCGTCCGTGTATCCACTGGTCGGACAGATAAATGAGTGCGGGGTTTGACAACAAGCATACTGCGTAATACGCGATGATTGGTTATCAGGAGGTTGGAGTGTAACGCGACATTATCGTCGTACAGTGATCAGCGATCAATCTTTCTTAGATGCACTGCTAGAATATACGCATGTATGCAATGACGGTCCATCATTGCAGAACCGCTCCGCAGGCCAAGCATAACTCCGTTAGTTGCGGCATATTCCGCTTGGAGAATGTGCCGAATGAGTTTGGTCCTCAGCTCATTGAGTTGGCGACTCCGGCTTGAAAATTCAAGGTGTTTTATCTTTCTCTAGGCCTCGCTTGGATTTTTAATATCTATTTGCTCTTACTTTACTAATTTGATATGGCTAAAGGTTGTTCTCGAAGTCTATCAGCGCTCACCGCCCGCCCACTCTAAGCATCTCACATATTACTTTTTAGGACTGTCCAATGCTTCTTGTACCAGGAAAAGACGGTAAGGTTTTGTCACGAACGTTATTGGAAGCTACTGCGCGTAGTGATAATGTTGTGTTACACGGTCAGTTTTAACAGCCAATCGCTACATGGCACAATCTATATTGATAAACCCGCGCCTGCCCGTATGTTTTTCGAACTACCATGTTACGAATTGATCCCTCTCAAGATTTGAGTTCACAACTCTCACTCATTAGAAGCTGTCGAACTCTGCTACATGCAAATGGCGTCGAATTTTGCCGAGTAGGTGCCATATCAACAACTGACCTAGTCGAGCTAAGCCTAGCAGGTTAATCCAATCACCTCGATTTACCTTCCTTGTCGGCCAAGAGAAAAAAGCGATCGTGGTACATGCAGCTGCGATTGCTGCTGTCAGTCAACAACTAGACGCGCTAATCAACAATGGAATGAAAGAGTCTGAAGAGCGATGCGCAAAGCTGGAAAATATGCTGGTCGACGATTTCATTCGATTCTGCGAATATGCTTACCGCGGGGATTATACTACGCCTCTGTGCGATTGGGAATTCGATGCTACATCGTGGGGTAGTAAGAAGAAGAAGCGTAAAGGGAGCAAAATAAAGTCGTCGAATTCCCCTGTTGTAGAATCCATGCCTGGTTCTGCACCAGAACCTCTGGTAAAGGTAAATGAATTTCAGGAAACTGTTGCTGAATCCGAGCCTGCTCCCCCACCAGAGACTTCTGTACAGGAGTACGAATGGCACGAAGCCTCTGGGCCACAACACGAAATGAAACCCGCCTCGAGGACCTCGCTACGAACACAATTCAATAACCGGAAGTACCTAGAGGACGGTGGCCCCAAAGCACTCATCTTTCAGAGGTTCGAACTTGTATCCAACTATAGCAGCTGTCAGAATTTCACGCCAGTCTTCCTCGCTCACGCACGACTCTACTGTTTCGCACAAGTACACCTAATAGCACCGCTCAAAGAATTGATCCTTCGCAAGTTGCACAAGACGCTCATGGGTTTCAAGCTGTATACCAATCGCGTTGGAGACATTATTAAGCTTGCGAGATGTGTTTACTCAAACCCAGATCTGCCTGAGAGCTGTGAGGACGATTTAAAGAAGATGGTGTTAGAATACATCGTGTGCGAGATTGACTCGATCGGAAAATGTGAGGACTTCGTCAAGTTCCTAGGAGAAGGTGGTGAGTTTGTGGGAGATTTTTGGAGAATGGCACGGAATTATATGGTTTAATGCAGTGCGTGGCTGTTATACTTTGTGTGAATCTCTCTGTCTGACAGTTATTCCACTTCCCATAGTCCCCTATGACATTTCCACGCCCCGTGCACGCTAACACCACCCCCCTTTGGCATTCGTTGGGCTCGTGCTTACTTGTTGCGCTCTGGAATATACCGTCTTGCAACTGAATGACAACCGTTTTTTTTTAACTGTGCAATTAGATAGAGCTGGCGAAGGATGGACAAGCACGCGACTGGTTGGAAATGTTGTACTGGAACAAAGCGCCGGCAACGCGCGAGCGCTGCAGTCCGGTCACAGCCTTGAAACCGAGGAAGGGAACTACGGCCGCTCCATGATGGAGTCGCCCTGACAACCCATAGGTAAATAGGATTATGGGTATAATCCCTTTGATTGCGGCCCGTGCACTCTAAGATATATGCTTGAATGGCATTAACCCTAGAGATACATTGCAAACTGGATCCAACCCTCACTCCAGTTCTTTACGCTCTGGTTGGTCAGTACTCCGAAAGCTGGTCTGTGCGCTCGCCTCACCAAAAGTTATACTGACACACTCTTTGCCTACTTCTCTGGAGGCTGTTTGAATACACGTAGATCGTAGTAAGTGAGATTCGTCAATAAACTGAATTTAACAGATTAAGAATACTTTGAGGGAGTGGCAGTCTAGTGCGATGCGGCATTTGTAGATGTAGAAAAGGGGAGATTGCGACCCAGCCACCCGTTTTCTACTTAACGAAGAGCTCCTTTATAAATTCCTGCATAGTTCATCCGCACATGTCTTATTCGCATCGCTTTCTACATTAGATCTGGTTGCGTACATGCCACAATGGACCTCTTTTCCTATCTTGAAGACTACCAGACATGGGTCTGTCTCCCATGCGGCTTTGGCGTTAAACCTAACCACTATTTCGGTCATCTGCTGCGGCACCACGCCAACCATCCACAGCTTAGTTCTCGTAAAAAAAATGCGCATGATTGAGGAGGAACTGTTAAAAAAAGGCCCGATCGACCCTTACAACCTGTGCGTAAATAGGATTATGGGTATAATCCCTTTAAATGCGGTCCGTGCACTCTGAATGACAGGGGGTTAATCCTTTTATAAAAGTTTAGCAAAGGGATTATACCTTAAATAATATAATCTACTTATGCACCTTACGTAGGACAAGTAGAGCAGATAGGATTATGTATAAACACTTTTTATTTACTAATATTTTATAGTGGTGCGATAGAATCGTGAAAAGAGTAGTGTAGTTAGGGTTAAGTTGGTGTTCGCACGTAGGGTTACAAGCGAGACGTATCTAACCAATAGGATAACCCCAACCGTATTGCAGTAGTAACTTGATGCATTCCGTAGATAATGAGGTGGCAGGATCTAGCCACATAGTAGTAAGAGTATAAGGTTGATATAGTAGAATGATCTATTCCAGACCGTTATTGTTATTATGGAGCAGCTTTATAGTATCTTTACGTATTTACTAGCGCAATGCGTCGCCGTGTGTAAGACGCACTACTACGTAGTATTAAAGTCGCAAGTACGAGCGCATTTAGATAGCAGGCACAAGGAACTAACTGTACAAACCCGCGCCTAAGTTGCGTTAGCTGCGGCAACATATCGTGCGTGGGCGGAAAAAGTAGAAGAAGTAGTTATCCTAAGCCATACGACTAAGGCGGTAGCCCACTTACCAGTTTACCAAGACGGGATGAAATGTACGCGATGTAGATATATTAATCGCGACTAGAAGCGGATGCAGGAGCATTGCAAGAAAGAGCACAGGTAGGTAAATTGCTAGAAACGAGGCTGGCGGTACAAAGGTCAGCAGCTAGAGGCACAGGCAATTTAGATCGAAGGGGTGCGTTGCCAAAAGTTCCAGGCCGCCGGCCCGTTGGGGCGCTTATGTGAAATCGACCAGCCCCGGGGAGGCACGTACACGGCAGATCCAGAGGATGTGGATGTCCAGCACGCGATTAGCGTATCGCTAAGCCAGGCCACCGCTGACGTAGAGGCGAGAGGAAAGAAGGAGCAGGACCGCATTAAGGCAGACCAAGACCGATACATGTTCCACGCATGGCTAGATCGCGCAAGGTGGGCGAAGCATTTAAAGGGTTTCAACCGCGGCTAGTTGTTGACCACCATACAAAAGCCAGGCCCAGAGGAAAAGGCGCTGGGCCGAGTGTGCTAGGCGTTGCGAATGGTGATGTACCAGGCACAGCAGTCATCGCGGCCTGGCGTAGTAGGCATGCCAGCTATGACGTACATCAACCGGCGCAAGATAGGCGGCACCACCAACGAGAAGCCGTTCCACGCACGACAGACGGAGAGCACGATGATCAAGTACAGCGGGTGGTGGTTAGAGATTGTACGATATATATGGCGGACCCACGCGCTGCCGAAGATCAGTACAAAGGAAAGGGAAGGGGCAGACGAGGTAGAGGAGAAAAGGCCGCCGTATCAACTCACCGCTCAACAGGCCAGATTGCTACAGAAAATTAAGGATATAGCAGGACATGATGGCGACGAGAGCGAGGAGGATTGGTTTAAGGAGACAGATAGCGACGACCAGCTAGACGAAGAGGAGGAGGAGAGGTTGGAAACGTCGGTGTTGATGTTTGTTTTGCATCTGCTAGACTACCCGCTTGGTGATAACGAGTACAGCAGCGCGTTGATCAGCGCCATAGCGGTCATAGGCATCGACGCAAACAGTAGGTGGATCAGCCCGTTGCTGTACACGCCGAAGCAGGCCGCCGTCGTCAACGTATCGCGCATGTTAGTGCTGTACGGGGCCATGCAGATGCGTACGTTGGAGATCGCCCAGTTGGAAGCCGAGGGGCTGGATCGCGACAAGGCAGAGGAGAAAGCGCCCAGTCACTTCCACTTGGTGCAAAACATGACGAACCGGTTCATGACGTTGACGAGCTACAACGGCCAGCCAACCCCCATAGACGCCATCTTGCGGTTAAAGGCGTACGGGATAAAAATCCAGTTCCAGACCAGCGCGGAAGGCGTAATCGATTAGGTAGACGACACGCTGTTGTACGGCCACGTCCGGTTCAGCATGCCGCAGCTGCGGTCCATGATCTACGGCGCCATCACGAGCGCGCGGCCGCAGTTAATAAAAGAGTTACTGTTGCTGCAGGTTAACGACGAGGGCAAGGCAGTACCTGGCACCACCGCGCTGCCAGCCATACACTGGGATCGACTCGTAGATAACCCGGCCGAGGCGAAGATGGGATGGAGTTTTATGGAGGATGCGCGGAATACCAAGGCCACTGACGTACCCCGGCCGCCAGTTTGGTTGGAGCAGCGCATCCAAAGGGAGAGGGCATTGCGAGTGGCATTCATCAACATGGCGGCCACCTGGGAAGCGATTAGGATGGACCGGCCCGCGGTGTGGAGTGCGGACCGCGTACGGCAGGCAGTACCAGCAAGCCATGCAGGCGTTCCGTCAAAAGTTGGTCGTGTTGGTGCACATGACGGGTGGTTTGCTCCCGCGAGCGTCAGAGCTATTAACGATCCAATACAAGAACAGCGCTAACGGGGAAAGTTGTGGGCTGTTTATCAAGAACAGGTTGGTAGCCATGGTGACTATGTACTACAAGAACATTGGCGCCACCGGGAAGGCTAAGGTGATCCACCGGTACGTGCCGCGTGAGGTGGGCGAGCTGGTAGTGTATTATCTGTGGTTCGCATTGCTGTTTTGGGAGAAGGTGGAGCGCATCGTACGCGGCGAGGCCGTGGAGAGCAGCGCGTACATTTGGCCGCCTGAGCTTGAGAAGGAGTGGCGGATGCCGCAGCGAGAGAAGCAAGCTACGCGTGAGGAGAGTGAAGGGGAAGAGGAGGGAGGGGAAGGGGGGAGAGAGGAGGGAGAGGGAGGGAGAGAGGGAGGGAGAGAAGGAGAAGAAGAGCTGGCCATAGAACGGTGGAACGCCAACCGCGTCAAGTACGCCATCCAAAAGACGTCGCTGGAATACATAGGCGTTAAGCTGAACATCATAGCGTGGAGGCACGGGAGCAAGGCGATGTATCGCCGATACATTAGCGATAAAACGGCGGTGCGAGCATTCGTGCAGGCGGATAAGGAAGAAGACAGCGACAACGAGGAGGACGAGGCGGCCGATTTGCAGACCAGGCACAGCTCGCACGTGGGTGGATTGATATACGGCCGGCACATCAGCGAGGCCGTGTTCAGCACCGAGTCCAAGCGAGCGGCGTTCCGGAGGGTCAGCCAGGAGTGGCACGCGTTTTTGCACATGGCGTGCGCGATCAAGCCCCGATCCAGGAGGTTGCGGACCCGGGCGGCCCGCAGGGAGGCGATTGAGGAAGAGTACCAGCAGTAGAGGATGATGCGTCACGTGGACGTGGAGGGCCTGCTGAAGAAGATAGTTAGGGAGCAGGCCGCGTTCCGCAGCGTCCAGAAGCCAGCGTTGCAGGCGATTATGCGGCAGGAAAGCCCCGTCGTGGCCATCATGGGAACAGCAGCCGGAAAGAGCATACTGTTCATGTTGCCGGCATCCGTATCCACGGGAGTCACCGTCGTCATCGTTCCGCTGGTGTCGTTACGAGGGAACATGAAGGAGCGATGCCACCAGCTAGGCATAACGTGCGTGGAGTGGAGCAGCCGCCGGCCAAGCGAGTGGGCGCAGGTGGTGTTGGTGACGCCCGAGTCGGCGGTAGGCAAAGCATTTGGTCAGTTCATCAACCGGCAGCGAGCCATGGGTCGGTTGGATCAGATCGTGGTGGACGAGTGCCACGTAATATTAGATTCGTTGCAAGGTTAGAGGGCCCGAATGCTGGCACTGCGAGGGCTAATAACGGTGGAGACGCAGGTAGTGTATTTGACGGCGACGTTGCGGCCCAGCGAAGAGGCATAGTTTATGCAGTTAATAGGTTTACCAGGTAAGGAGCAGTGCCAGTGGTTCCACGGCAGCACCACACGCCCCAACATCCAATACCAGGTCCACAATTACGACGTGGAGAAGGAGGAGGAGGTGGAGGAGGTGGAGGCGTTAGTAGGCGAGCTGAAGAGGCGGTACCCGCACGGCCAGGTAATTGTGTACTGCAGCAGCGTAGCCAAAACAGTGCGGTTGGCCGAGGTGTTGCAGTGCGTTTACTACCACCAGAACGTAGGAAGCCAGGGAGGAAAGGAGAAGCTGGTAGAGCAGCTAACGAGCGGGACGCAGCAGGTGTTTACGGCAACAAATACGTTGGGATTGGGGGTAGACGCGCCCACGATTCAAGCGGTGGTGCACGTAAGAGCGGTGCGAAAGGTCCGGCATTACGCGCAGGAAAGTAGGCGGGCAGGTCAGGACGGCAACGCCAGCGAGGCCATCATCATGCGGGGATTCCGAGCGAGCAGAAAGGGGATCACCGCCGTGCCGTTCCCCAGGGATGCGGAGGAGGAGATGGTAAAGCTGATCGGGGGCGAGGGGTGCATACAAAAGGTGTTGGATAAGGCAATGGATGGGCGGGAAGACCAGAAAGGGTGTAGAGAAGGTAAAGAGCCGTGCCAGCGGTGCGAGAGGTTATGGGAAGGGGCGTATACAGACGATGAGGTGACGGATGGTGACGAGTTCCAGGCAGAGGACGGCGCGGAATCCGTAGATATATACGAGGAGCACGAGTTTAAGCAGCAGATGTCGGCACGACGGGCGCAGGCGGATCAAGTCAAGCGGCAGGAGGCACAGGATGCCATGGAAGTGGGCCGGTTGGAAGAGTAGATAGAGGAGTGGAAGGAGGGATGCCAGCATTGCCGAGCGTAGGGGGTAAAAGGGGACGGACACGACGTTCAGAGTTGCACGAGAGAGATAGCAAAAGAGGTACAGCAGGGGATCCAGGATTTCACGAACCAGAAACAGTGGGCCAAATTTTCGTGTTGTTTCGAATGCGGTTTGCCCCAGTCTATATGTAAGAGCTTCACGTTGGATGTAGCGAGTAGAGGGTACTACAAGCAGAGCAGAGTAGATTGCCAGTACGGGGGGTGTTAGTAGAGATGGTGTTTAGCGTGTGGATGCGGCACGTCGACTTAGTAGGGGATATGTTGCAGGCAGCCATAGAGCAGGATGGGTGGATGGCCCAAACAGAGGAGGAAATCAAGAACGGGCCAGGGATGGGGGCGATAGGGCGATGGTTTTATAAGAAGAGGCAGTGGGGAGGGATAGAGGTAAATAAGATGAGTTGGTTAATTGTACAGGTGATAAGGGAAGTAGATAGATAAAGGCATTTCCATTTATATAGTTAGCATAGGTAGATAGAAGTATACAGAAGCTATAAAAATGTATTATAAAGGGGGGATATTATATCTTTATTAATTATATTACTATACACAGTTTATAAGGTTAAAATACATGAGGTAAAAA
>KZ805322.1:228388-293722 GCA_003073855.1 Periconia macrospinosa | reverse complement strand
ATTTACGTTGGTGTTCGTGGCGAATATCCCTTTCATCCGATTCGTCACTAATAGGTGGTCCGTGTACGGCAGATGTTAGCGACGGAGGGGATATCAAATCGCTCCTTCCCTATAATACATGTATTAAGCCCCGCTCAGACAGACGTACAACACATAGACGGACACACCTACACACGCAAGACATACGATCTGAACAGCTAGAGAAGAGACATTCTCTATATTTCCTGCGGTTTTTCTGTTCTCGAGACACGGCTTGTTCTTTGCTAAGGCGTCGGATTGCTTGCCTCTCTCCGATGGAGGAGGCAGGTGCTGCCTGGCCGCGGTTTGCGTTCGCTTTCACCATCTGCACACTCGTGCTGGACCTCGATACCTCTTAATGGTTCTCTTTCTATACCCGGAGGCGTTTCTTTTCGAAGTCAACTTCTTTCGTGCGTCCTCCTTGGGGATAAGGCAACCCCTATGGCCTAGAAGGTGGTTTAATCAGTTGTTGTTTGGACAAAAGAGTTGGAGTTTTGAGGTGTTGAAGAGTTTCAGAGAAGAGGAAATGGTACTTGCGTTGTGGATTATGATACCTGATGGACTGACTCGTCGTCGTTAGGCGCGATCAAAGACGTCGAATACTAATAGCACGATAGGTCGCACACCCACCCAGCATGCCAAAACACTCGTATCAACCACGGTGAACGCTATATCATATAGGCTCAAATGGACTCGCGGATTCTGGCCGACGAAGTACAAGGCAACGCAATTCTTTCCTTGGGGGCAGATGCATCTTACAAATATGTTGTTGAAGCTTGGCCCGCACCACAACGAGTACATGAGAATAGATACATCAGCGTGGCCCTATTGGACGTGAATATGACAGAAAGTCTTATCTCCCGTAATATACCACGACAGCGACGGCTTCGAACGTTGACGACTCACCGATCGGTCGATGCGCCCTCATTCAACATCGGCTCTCCAACCACCCCACCCCACTTCCTTGGTCAAGAATATACCAGGACAGCAGAAAACTAGGCATGCTTGCTATGGAAGTGTTACAATTTCACGCTCGATGTTTGTCTCCTGGGCTGCCTTGACAAGTTCCTGCAGGGTAGGTAGGATTGCATGGTTGTGGCCGACACTGTTAAACCAGACATCAATAGGCCTATTCGACCGTGGCACGATGGATCCATACAAACAAGCATGTTTGGTCGCACTGAAGTGCATAGGTTGGAGAAGGCAGTAGGACCGTTATTTTACCGATGGCCATACCGGTAGCTAGCCTCGCATGGCTTGAGCTGTCATTGCTATGGCACATGGATATACTTCGTGGGGAAGAAGCCCGGCTCGTCACCACAGCGCGGGGATTGATAGACGTCGTCACTGGCAAGTTTGGTAGTTACCGCGACGCGGAAATGCAACCATGGGGGACAACCATGGGAAGCATGTCAAGAAGCGGACGGATCTACTTGGACAAGGTATGGGATCAACATGGGACAGCTGCGAACCTTCCCAGGAAGGCAAGTTTTGGGATGGACCCACGCCCGACGATAAAAACCGTGGAAGACAGCTATAGCTATATTGCTGCGCTGTATGCACATATAGGCTTGGGGTGGGACAATTAACAAGGCAAAAAAGAGAGGCTGTAGTGGAAAATGCAGTAGCAGCAGTAGCGCATGCTGGGTTGGGTCGGTATGGCACGCGTTGAGGCGCATGCGTAGTTGTAGCCGGACCGCGGGCTAGGCTCGTGGGTGGGTGGCCTAGAATAGATGGGATGTATAGCGGGACCAATATAAGATTGGGCTTGCCTTTTGATATGAGGGAGCTGATATAGATGGTTGCTAAGAAAAGAGAAGGGTTGGAAACACGAAGGGGAAGCATGTGTAGCAGAGGGTTGATATAGCTAGGTGGGTTTACTATTAGGTTCACGGAGCGAGATGTCAAAAAACCCGCAGTTGTGGGTGTGCTAAGGATAATTAGGATTGCCGTCGGTAGGGACCAAGGCAAGTGTTTTCGGATGTCAGACGCAGCTGGCCGTAGATTATCTACCGTATCATTTTTTTCCGGGCATGCTACTGAGAGTGATGGATGGTGGTGTAAAGCATCCTGCCACCTGCTTTGTGTATTTGATTGTATCTTGTGTGCACATTTAGTGGGGGGTTGAGGGTTCGATATTGATGACTACTTGAGTACTAGAGTATATTATATGCCGCAAATGCTCTCTTTGCGAGTGAAGGAGAATAGGTAGGGAATAACTACCTAGGTAAGTGATGTACTGTAGATGTTGAAGGCGTAATAACCAGTCAAGAGCGGTGCTATCGACAGCGGGGGGGTCTGCTAAGCTTATTATACATGAGTTATAGTCGAGTGTGAATCGTCGATGGAACAAGAAAAGGTAGCGTGGGCGGTGGAATCTGGATGATGCAGTTTGGAAGCATGGACCACCTGGGCTCCTATTCGCACACTTGACGTAGGATGGTTGGGCAAAATGGCTCACGGCTCATGCATCGAATACCCACCGCCGAAAATTCTAACCTACCTGACCGCCGCAACCACCTAACTCTTCTCACTCCTCTTGCTACCACACCACACCGTCCATTCTCCACAGTCCTCTCGTCCGCGAATCTGCCCACCACCCACAGAGTAGTACATCAATACCAGCGCAAGGCGCGTGCCCGACGTGTTTCTGGTCCCGCCGCCCGCAGCAATCAATCTGCAAACACCATCCGTCGCTCGTGACACTCTCCATCGTCGTCATCCTCACACAATCACACTCCTCTACTCCCTCAATTGAAACCGTCAAACTGGCAGTCTTCACCTTGGAGAATCACAATACTATATAGGCTGTAATAGCCCGCAGCCCGCCCCTCTCGCCCCCTCCAACGTTTCTATGCGTCGCGAGGACCTCGTGCGTATCCTATCCAAGCCCGCAAAGTGAGTTTACACCACATCACCCCCGCATCTACTTGCCAGCACTACAATCATGGTGGTAGTGACGACCGGTAACACATGTACTGACCTGATCAGGCCCAGATAACACCCGCTACACCCTTTCTTTCCTTCCCTCCTCCCCCCAAATACCCCCCAAACACCCCAACCCCAACCCCAAAAAGCAGATCCTCGTCTGCTGGACCCGATACTTCCCCAGGGTATCGGAATCTGGTCGTTCGAGGACCACAGCGTCTGACAACATTTCCCGGCGCAAAGCCTCGTTTATCCCTCTGTCCGCCCGCCCTCCCTAACGCCCATCGGGACGTTACCACTTCACTCGACCATTGTAGCTGGCAGCCGCCAGCCCACACAATCTCTCCCCTTCCGTGGGCCTTCTCTTCTCAGGCGAGCACCGCATTGCTTGTCTGAGCGGCAGATTGTGCTTCACTGCCATCAGCCAATCTATCCTCCGGGTTCCTACTTTGTTTTCCACTCATAACCAGTCCATCTAGCGACTTTGTGTAGTTGCACAGCAAATATTCAAGAGATGGTCAATACTGATATCCCTTCGCACTACACTGCGTCCCCATCCTCTTTCATGGGAACGCCGCATTTGACTATCAATAAGGAGGCTACCATCGATCTTGACTCCAGCAACGCATTCGAAGGTACGCTGTTTCCCAGAAATTAGTCTACGCGCCAGCTGACGGATTTTAGGTCCCGAGAAACTTCTCGAAGTATGGTTCAGCTCGTCTGCCACCGACCTTCCTGGTCGTGCCGGTCCGCTCGGTCTCAAGGCCGTCTCCGCTGAGGTGTGGAAGGGGATGCTGGATCTCGTCAACTGTAAGGTCCTTTCCGTTATCGAGTCCGAACATGTCGACGCGTACCTTCTCTCCGAATCAAGCCTGTTCGTCTTTCCACACAAGGTTGTGCTCAAAACATGCGGTACCACTACACTGCTCTGGGGAATTTCTCGCCTGTTGGAGATTGCGGCTCTCGATGCAGGATTTCCTCATGTAGCTGCGCAGTCCCAGAATGGCGTCGCGGCTGCTGCCACTCCTTACCGTGTGTTCTACAGCAGGAAAAATTACCTCTACCCCGACCAACAACGTGGACCCCACCGCAGCTGGCGCGACGAGGTTCGCTACTTGGATCAGCGATTCCAAGGTGGCAGCGCCTACATGATTGGCAAGATGAATGGAGAGCACTGGTATCTCTACATTACTGGACCGGATACGAGCTTGACTCCCCCTGCTACCCCGGAGCGAGAGATCCAGGACACGGAGACCAAGTTTGTGAGCCATCCTCAGCGGATGCTGCCGGAGCAGAAGACGGACGAAGAGGGAGACGAGACTTTGGAGATTCTCATGACTGACCTCGACGAGAAGAACGCCCGTCAGTTCTATCTCGAGGACGCGAGTGCGGTCGCGGAAGGTCGCTTTCTCCAAAAGGCTCGTGAGGCTCGTAAGACTGCCATTTCATCCCTTGGCTCGATCCCCGAGGAAGAGAAGAAGACCGGTAACACTGCGGCCACTTCCGACGAGAGCTTCGACGTATTTGAGCAGACCTCGTCTGATCATTCAGGCTTCAACTCTGACGATGAGAACCTCCCTTTCCCCGAGGAACTGACCACTGAGGGTCATACTCTGGGAACTGTCGTCTCTGAGTCTTGTGGCTTGGCCGATGTCTACCCGACCTCCAAGTACCCCGATGCTCGTATCGACTCGTACTTATTCACCCCTTGTGGCTTTTCCGCCAACGGCGTGGTTCCTGCCCCTGCTGGCACTGTTAGTGGTTCTAAGAAATCCGCGACCCATTACTTTACTGTCCACGTGACCCCCGAGCCGCAGTGCTCCTATGCTTCCTTCGAAACCAACGTTCCAGCACTTCAGTCTGGCCGCGAGACTGCCGATATCGTTGAGCACGTTGTTGGCATTTTCAAACCGGGCCGCTTCAGCGTTACCCTGTTTGAGGCGAAGCCAAGCGAGGACGTCGTTAGCAAGACTGCGGGAAAGAGCAAGCGCATGGAAGCCATTGCAGGCTACAGGCGCGTTGATCGCATCGTGCACAACTTGGATGGATATGATTTGGTCTTCAGGTACTTCGAACGTGATGACTGGAAGGGTGGTAAGCCCAGGCTCGGTGAGATTGGTATCTAAATCATGAGTGGAGACATGGCGATAAATTGAAGAGAGGAGGGCGAACACGCATGGACTGTTAACGACCTTGTTCATTTTTGATTTTTTTTTTTTCTTATCCCCAATTTGCAAGCGAATCAGTTATGTCTTTTGGCTTGGAGGGCCGAATAATGTCGTGAATGTTCATATCTTCTACTCCCGTAAATGCATACTCAATTACCGATATTCTGCTCTCTGCGTTGGAAATATGATTAAGATTCGATTCCTGCAAATGTTATTTCTATGTATGTACGTCATCCGGGTTTAACTTTCGCCGGTCTCGTGGCATCCTTCCTTTTTCGTCAAACACGCAGCGAGCAAGCTTCAATCCGTCACAGTGTTGTGATTCTATATTTTACGTGAATATAACCTTTGAAACTTGACTTTCAATGCATATCTCGATGACGTCGCATCTCAGATAAAAAATCGTCGCGGTTAACTGCTCATACCGACTTGGACAAAACTCGCGAAGACCCCTTCTAGCACCTCCGATCCATCTCCGCAGCCCCCCACCCGCCACATTTTTCGATTTCAAAGCTATGTTCCAACGCGAAACCTCATAACAAAAAACGACCATGCCCATCTCTTCCCCCGACATACGCCCTCGAATTCCCAATCTATACAAAATAAGTCCGGCAGCAGGGTGAACGAACCCTCAGGCAGCGCAAAGATGCCGCTCGAAAATGTCAAGAAGATTATGCTTGTTCTCTCGGGCAAGGGCGGGGTAGGCAAATCAAGCATCACCACACAACTCGCCCTCACACTATCCCTGCAAGGCCATTCCGTCGGCGTGCTCGACATCGATCTCACGGGACCCTCGATACCGCGCTTCTTTGGGATTGAAGAGCAGAAAGTGCGGCAGGCGCCTGGAGGATGGATCCCCGTGCCCGTCCACGACAAGCAGAGTCTCCCCGCGCGCGGGTCCACATCCACATCCTCCTCGCAACATAACGGCGATGCAGCCACGAACCCTCCGACAGAAGTAGGCTCCCTATCCTGCATGT
This sequence comes from Periconia macrospinosa, assembly GCA_003073855.1. NCBI lineage: Eukaryota > Fungi > Ascomycota > Dothideomycetes > Pleosporales > Periconiaceae > Periconia > Periconia macrospinosa. The sequence goes on along the minus strand of KZ805322.1, from coordinate 287,628 downwards.
CCCTCGGCTTCATCCTGGCCAACCGCTCCGACGCCGTCATCTGGCGCGGGCCTAAGAAAACAGCAATGGTGCGCCAATTCCTGACCGACGTCCTGTGGCCGCCGCTCGACTACCTGCTCATCGACACGCCACCGGGGACCTCAGACGAACACATTTCCCTCCTCGAAACCCTCCTGAAATCCACATCCGGCCCCGCCGCCCCGCCCAACCAACTCGCCGGCGCCGTCGTGGTAACCACCCCGCAAGCCATCTCCATCTCGGACGTCAAGAAGGAACTGAATTTCTGCAAGAAGACGGGCATCAGGGTGTTGGGTGTCGTTGAGAATATGGCCGGGTTCGTGTGTCCGAATTGCAGCGAGTGTACGTATGTGTTTAGTAAGGGCGGAGGGCAGGTCATGGCGGAGGAGTTTGGTGTGCCGTTCTTGGGCAGCGTGCCTATCGATCCGGCGTTTGTGGTGCTGGTTGAGGAGGGCGTCAGGCCAGTTTACCCTGAAGGGACGGTCGTTGCGGGGAAGACGGCGGCGACGGTGGAGAAATTAGATGGCGAAGCGTCGAAAGAGGGGTTGCTGGTCGATAAGTATCGCGATTGCAGTCTGGCGCCGCTGTTTGATGGCATTGTCGCGAACGTGGTCGAAGGGATATCGAAGAGTGGTTGAGTCATGTATACCTACATATACATGTGTAGTCCGAGCAGGTGTAGAGCATTTTTTCTGGATCCAAGTTTACACACATAACAAAAAAAGGGATCCTTTGATTAGACGGAAAACTGGGTAGGAAATATACCGATACCGTTATACATACCTAGAGGAAACTATCCCAATCAGCCAATCGCACTTTTTCTTTCCACATAAATCTCAACTAACCAACGACAACGACACCCATCCCTCGTAACCCATTAGCATATCAACTACAATCCAAGTAACATAAACTCCCAAAACACTCCATTTCAATCCCAATTCTTTCTTTCTTCCATCCCCCAAAACAAAAAAACGCAGTTTTGAAAATTCACCCACAACCACAACCACAAAAACCATCTCTCTCCCCCTCTCTCCCCCTCCTCCCACGCCATCTATCACCTTATCTTACCTTACCTCACCTCATTCCACACGATTCCCAACACACACCGCTCTTCCATACCCAAACCGCACATGACTGACCAACACTACACTACAATACTAAAAAAAGGTGAGATAAGTAACAAGCGGCAAACCAAGTTGAGTCAATTGTCTAGATTCTAATTCACATATCAAATCACACTATACCTTATACGTACGTAACAAACGTCAGAAAGAAGAAGAAAAAATCTTACTTCACCTTGGCGATTTACCCGTCCCTCCCTCACTTGCTCCTCCATACAGGCTGGAGCGGAGAAGCTCCAAAAAGGTGATAGAAAGAAGAGCGAGGGCGAGCTTGACCACCTCGCGTTTGCGTGCGCGTACGTTTACATGTAGTTAGTGGACGATGAGCATGGCTGCTGACACTTGACACTGTGGTTATGTATATAAGCACGCTTTGTCCGTGTGAGAAAGTTTCTTTCTTCCTCTCTCTATTACTCGAGCTCGCTGCACTGGCTTGAGAATATCAGTACTTGTCGCAGCAACCTCATCCTTCCTCCACACATACTTTTACACACACACATACACAAATTCATACTTGAAACTTCACCAAGCAACCCTTTCAAGCCCTCAATTTTACTTACATCCAGCTTGGTAAGTACCCTCAAATCCTCTTCCCCAACATCACCATATACACATTCTTGAACTCTCACTAACCACCCAAAAGAAAAGAAAAGCGCCCTACGACAACCCCCACATTCTTACCCCCCGGCTGTCGCATGATCCCCATGGAGAAACCTCATATGAACGGCGGCGGTGGGGGCGGCCACAATTGTCAAGAAGAGCAGCCTCGTCAAGAACAGCAGCCGCAAGAAACACCTGCCCAGGCAACGCCAACCGAAGTAACGGTACCGATCAAGCAAGAACAGTGCAGTACCACCTCCTCCCCTTATGATGTTCCGGCCAAGAATTCCAAAAAGGAACCTAGCAACATTGCTGGAGGCATGCCGGCACCAACGGCGGTGATGCTACGACCTCAGGCGGGCCAGGCGGACTCGATAAATCAGGCCTCCAACCACCAGCCTAATCGACCAAATGGAATGCTTAAGATCCGTGTGGAGCCATCAACGCCCGCGGGAAAACAAGTATCTTCTATTCTTTCCTCGGGTCAGCAACATGGAGAACTTCCGCTCTCAAAGGGTAATGCCGTGGGAAAGACGAACTTGCTGCAGCGTGGCGGTCAGACCTCCAATATGGCATCATTCGGTGTCCTCAATGGCTTTGATCCATACACAGTGTTGAATAATCAGGTATGTATTATGTGTCCCCGGTATAAAGTAGACGCTGTTCAGTCTCACGATTCGATTCAAGATTGCTGACTCTATACCCGCGATCGCAGGACAATCCTTTCAGCTGCCAGCAACAACAGCTACAGTATACATTTCCCAATATCAGTGCAGGCGTGCAGAATGTGGTCAACTTCCCGAACGTCGGTGTACATGGGGCCAGGTATCCAGCTGGTGGTCTTCCGTTTCAACCATCGAATGTCTATGAACCAGTGTCAACTGCAAAGGTTTTTCACGGACTTCCTAATACGAACTCATTTCAAAGTGTTCCATTTCAACACATGGGCGATGGACAGAACCTCGACTTCTATGCTTTTCCCGAGCAAGATCTATTTTGCCCACCCATGCAGCAGACAGTGGGTCGTCCTTTGCCGCCCTCTCTCCCTTCACAGACCGCGGAGCACAAAGAACGTTCACCTCTTCCTTTGCCGGTATCTTTTCCTTCACAACTTCCTTCGCCGGTACCTGTCCCTTCACAAACAAGTGCCAAGAGGAAGCGTCGCGTTATAGAGTCTGACGAGGAAGACGATGGTGGAATGGACAAGCGGAAATCTTCCGGGGATCAAAATATTGAGAGGACTGCGGAGCTCGTTGAGCTTGAGAAGGATGCTTCCGATACCCAAAACATCTGCAAGGATCCAGAGGACAAGGAGGCTGGTAACGAAGGTGCTTCGAAGCAGGGACAGGAACGATGCGGCGATCTCGGAGCCGAAGCAGAGAGAACGGAGGAACCCGAGAAATCCAAAGAAAAGGGTGAAGAGGAAGAGAAGGGAGAGGATGTCACGTCTCAAGCAGATCCTGGCGAGATTGGCCACGGAAAGGAGGAAGGTGCCGCCGACGCAACCCAAGAGGACGAATCGGACGACGACGAACCTCTGGCAAACCGTATTCTGACCTTAGCTTCACCCAACAAAAATCCATCTGGATCTTCTTCAGAAATCGAAATATCCTGGAAACTTCCAAAGTTCGAAGTTGGTGAACTTCCACCTAGCAAAGAGGAAGGTGACCCTATGGCCCAAGTTTCCATTCCAGGCTGCGTTCGCGAACAGGTTATTCTATCCCATGATCATGCACCGCAGGAACTTCATCTGTTCCGAGAGGTTTTCTTGCCCAGCCAGGAAGCTCTCGGAGAGCCTGATAATCATCCTCTTCAGGCTATTCTCAATTTCCACCTGATCTGCGTTATGGTGCTGGATGCGTACTACGCCCATCAAACAGGAGATCTAGAACCACCAGAAGGATCCTTGGCTGTCAGTAAACGGATCGAGTCCAAAATAAATTGGGAGGATGCTTGCAAAGTTGATGAAGATGAAATCTTCTTCGCAGTCATTGATCGCTGGCGCACAGGGCTTTCGCAGGGCGCAAAGCATACCCTAAAACCCTCCTATTCATCCATACGAGGAGCTCAGGAATTCTGCGAGATTGCGCTTGATATCATACACTATATTAAACAATACGGCATGCTACTAGACACACCACGCGTGCGCGCCCCCCGCAGCGACAAAGGGGTCAAGCGTATAACTCCAATGGTAGGCAAAAGCGCCAGTAAAACTGAACCGCCAACGAAGAAAGAGACACCCCGATCCAAAGCTGGTTCGAGTACGAGCACGAGCAAGTCGGCCCCTTCCACAGGCACCAATGCCAAGGCTGGAAATGCAAGTAAGAAGACGTCGGTATGCAAAGACGTTGGCACCAAGTCGAACCCGCACCAACCCCCAGCACGCAAAAAAGCTAAGACCACGCCGAGGAAAGGGGATTTAGGGATCAGTGTCACAAAGCGCACTTAGGCGGTACTCTGTTTTTCACGTGCCTTCGTATATGTACTCGCAATCCATACTGGAACATGCAGGTAGTAATCTACAAAGGCACGTGCGGAACAATTCCGGATGGAGGCTTACAAGTTTGTAAGGTGGGTGGGCGAATGAATTGCAGGCAAACCCCATACAGGAGTTGGCATTCGGAAAATCCTTCTTGGATCTCGTATTCGAGCTCAGCTGTACTGAAGATCAAGGACGGAACATTGATTGGTGGGTTTTGTGAGGAAGGTTCTTTTTTATTTTATGAAGCTCTTGAACAGTGAGCATTTCTGGGAGAGACAGTGACATATGAGGTTATTTGCTGTCACCATTTCATTCTTCAGGTGGCTATCGATTGCGAGTTTGCCCAAGGCTGAGAGATGGATGGCTTTCCTGAAAATTAGGTCAGATAATCTAAGAAAAAAACAACTTTATTACCCGCCTGTAGCGCATCTATCATTCTGATGTAATCGATGAATATTCTGGCCCTATCAAGGAAACGCCTAGATGTTATGGTCGGCGATCGGTGATTCTCATAAGGATCCGCCCCATCTACCCAAAATAACGATCAGTAGGGAATAGGGTTAGACTGCTTATGCCACGAAATAGCTGTGGTTTACTATAGTTAAGTCTAAGGTTCCAATACCCTATACTAATCGCATGAAGGTAATGTAAGCATGAAACTACTCCAAAACTACTGTGTCGACTCTAAGATCCCACCACTGTTAGATATTTCGGTTGGTGACCAGGATACGTGTATTCATCATGTCTAAGCTCACTGTGAAATCACATTTGCAAAGGCAAGATCTGGTAAGTAGGTGCCAGGTGGGAATGTAGGCACCTACCCTATCCCACTTTCAGCCCCCCACTCTTCCATTAATCGTACGTTGGGTAGGGATCTGTCGCTTGTGCTTTACACCTCGAAATAGGCGTTGCGGGTAGGGTGCCATAGTGGTAAGAGCGTCTCCTTGGCTAGTTAGCGCTGCTAACACCCAAGCAGAAGCAGCCATAACCTGCTCTAAAATCTCCGTAGCTGAAATGTCGGAAAAACACAAATGGCCCCCACAGAATACTTAGAAGGGCGTGGTGCGGTGAATTATAACTGATTGTAGCAGACTTATAGACGACTACCTCGTTGACAACCCTGCCGAGGGATTAACTAGAACGTCGCAGCGACGGTTAGAACGGCCCAAGGAACGCTAATCTTGATACAACACGACAATTCACCGGTTGAAGGATTCAAATACACAGATGTCACTGTATGTGCTAAGTATATGAACATTCGAATCTCCGAACGATTGGTTTTCACGGTCCTCTTGGTTCTGACAAGCACCATTTGCTTTTTCTTCACTTTGTACTGAAGGCAACGTCGACTGTCCGGACACCATGCCACCCGTCTCTCAAGAAAAGCGGCTGCGAGTACAGGGCCCCAGATCATCAGGCGGCTGCCGAATGTGCAAGCAGCGCCACGTCAAATGCGATGAGAACCGTCCAGAATGTAACAAGTGTTTGAAGGGAGGGAGGCGTTGCGAATACCCTCGACAGGCAGGCTCACATTACAAACAACATGTCATCATATACACCGTCTCCCAATCGCCATCACCTTTCCCTGACTTGTACGCCGCCACTCGACGGGCACTGCATCACTATCGCTTGCATGTCGCGCCCGCAATCACACTTCCCTTCCACTCGGAACTGTGGTCTACAGTTGTTTTCCAGATGAGCGAAAAATACAGCTTCGTCATGTCCGCGTTGGTTGCGTTGAGCAATATGTACGAAGTATATCAGCAGCCGTCATACGCTCGACAGTCCCTGCAGCAGAACAGCATCCGCCATTACAACAAAGCCATCCGAGACATAATCAACGTCGAAAAAGATGAGAGCAGCTGGAATGGTATCGTAGTATCGTGCCTCATGTTCTATGCACTGGACTGTCTGCGGGGGTCATGGCCTAATGCCCTCCGACACGCCATTTCTGGCATGAACATGATCGCAGAACGACGGAAGAGCCATTCTTACCAACTCGACGGGCTTACAGAAGTCCTACACACCGAACTTGCGATGCTGCCATTCCAGGCTCTGGAGCTGGGTAACCGTGACGATTCTAGAATTTTCATGCCCTTCGATGGCTTCGAGCGCCCTAGGCCAAAGGCTTTTAGCACCGCTGAGGAATCTTACTACCATTTCCAGGTGCTATTCAATCACATCCAAAAGATGAAGGCGAAGTTTCAACAAAGTCCAGAGAGTGGAAGCTGCGCTGATACCGTGAGCGCAGTGGAAAAACAGCAAGCACACGAATGGATCCAGGACCGAATGAGAGATTGGGGAGACTCCTTTGCGCCTCTCCAACGATCGATGGATAGCATACCGGACATTAGACAGCGTCGCGCGGTTGCTTATCTGAGCAAGTGTTGGAATATCATGGTGGGTGCTTTCACCCCGCAAAACGTAGATTATGTGATATTCAAGGAGCAAGTAGTGGATGCCATGGCTTCACTCGTTGCCCATTGGAGCGAAGGGGAGGAATTTGCCAACAACAAGTTCTCACTTTACATGTATATTTTACCCCTATTTTTCCGCGATCTTACGCAAGGTCCTGCGAAGGAACGGGAAAGGGTTCTCTCGATCCTTCGCTCGGGGAGACTCACAAGACGTGAAGGTGCGTGGGACACTCAGGACATGATGCGCATTGCAGAAAGGGTCATCACCATGAAGGAACAAATGCCGGGTCAGACAGTCAGCGTGCTTGAACTCGACCTCTTTGATGGCTGTCGGATAAAGTATTCGATCGAAGACGCGGGACGTCAGAGTCACGAGCGATCTCCTCCCCAAGTGTATGAGGAAGTTATTCAGCTGGAGTCACGTCTTGCTGACCTCCGTCTCGATCCCAGCCCCACTTGGGTTGTTCAAACTTCCGCAACCCCTCCAGTCAATCTGAGCAAAAAGAGCACTTGATATATGAAAAAGGAAGACCTAGGAAACGCTCATACGGCACTACGACAATACCGCGGGTTTCCATCACACTACTTTATCTTTCGAAGGGTCGGTCGGGACTGGTGCATGAAGAGCAACCAACTTCAACACAACAACGCCCAGCAAAAACAAAAAAAAAAACATACAACGGCAGGTATTCGCCAGTGGTCACGCACCTGACTACTAATCCGCCGGTACCATGCTTAAGTACAGCTGAGCGGACTGGAAGCTCTGCTTTCAAATGTTCTCTTCATTGACGAACCACCGTTTGGTGTTTTTAACTGTTTCTTATACACGATTTCCTAAATAATAAATACAGTATATCAAATGCCTTTAACACTAATAATGTGCAGACTTCTTGCTCTGTGCTCTGTCCCTTATGGTCGAGTTTCTACGGTAGCTGCTTCCAGTTTGAGCTCGATCTTGCTTTGCGGCCCATGGTTCTGTGCGACCACAGTTCCGCGCGACTGCATTTATACGCGCTTACAGTTCAAAATTTCTCACCTTCACACCCAGACTCAAATCAACCCCACATCCAGGCAACTTCAACCTCATCCACCATGTCGTCCACCATGTCGTCCACCAACTTCACTTTCGAGATCATCTCGGCAGCTGGTGTCACTGACACTATGCTCAAGGAATCCGCTACCATGTTCTCCTCTGCCTACGGCGTCTGGGGTCCGCTCGCTGCCCAAAAAATGGGCAAATTCTGTCAGCCTGGTATGTTATTATCTTCATTCTTTCTTTATCTTTTCTTTAATTCCCAATTTGTTTTTACGCTCCATTCACACTAACATATTCACAGGAAAGAGAGTCAAGATGTCTGTGGACCGCCTCCGCGAGCAATCTCTTGCTCCCGGTTCCAACAGCGTCCTTGTCCGCGGGCTTGCAGGAGACAAACTCGCCGGATACGCCTTCGCGACGCGTTGGGACTACGAAGGGCGCCAAATTTGCTGGGTGACACAATTGTGTGTTGGTCCCGAATTCCGTCGTCAGAAGCTTGCCACTCAGGTAAGTGAATTCATGCGTGCATGCGTGCCCTCTCCATTGCTTCTCTGCCCATATCCTCGAGTAATCTTGCTAATATCGTCTAGATTCTCATTCATCTTCGCGAAGGTGAAAAGGACCGCGGCTTTGGCATTATGTCCTCCCATCCCGCTGCCATCCTTGGTGCACTCCGCGCCTGGGGTAGAGGAATCGAGGAGGTCAATCTCAACATGGTCAAGGAGCACGCTGCCGGAATAATGGCGGCTTCCCCGGTCACCTACATCAAGAACGCTGTTCTCAAAGGCTCTGTTTTTGGCAAGGGTGATGATACGGTCTGCTGCGCGGATACGGGCTTTTGGGTTGATCACACAGAGCCACTCCAGGCGCTTGCCACAGTTAAAGACAGGGGCGTCGAGTGGCCCTTTGGCGATCTTTCCGAGGGCTGTGAGTTCTTGATCCTCGTAAAGAGCGCTGAGGTCGACTAGGAGGGCAAGCGGGTCCGCCGTAAGCAGGACACCTCTGATTTTTAGGTTGTTATTCTGAGAACATTATCGTCTGAGGTAGGAAGACAAGAAGAGCGGTGTGGAAAAATAGAAAGCTTGGGACGACGACAATGAGGCTCTACAGCCTTTTCTCAAGCAGAAATTTTCTTGGAAGCATCAGGACCGTTTGGAAAGTGGGGATGGGAAGTGGAGAGTAGGGGAGAGTCATTCTCGTGGACGCGTATGCGATGCTAGGCAGCCTGGGCTGCTTTACGAAATTTGGCAGTACACACTTTGGTTGCTTGAAATTTCACCCTTATGACATGTATAATTGTCTATTCAAATGTTAATTGGTCAAAATACAGCGTTCTGTTGCAGGAGCACAAGTATCTAAATATATATCTAGACCGCAATAAGCTTCCCTGTCTAAGCCACAGTACATTGCGTCTCCTAGTGCAATTGTAATACCGTAGAATCTTGATGATAAGGGCTACACCGTCGTTCTTGGCAGAAGAGAATAGCCTTATACAATTGGATGAACCAACTTACTAGAGCTTAGCTTCTATCAGCTAGTACCCAAATAACCTATTGTATAAGGCTATTCTCTTCTGCTAAGAACGACGGTGCAGCCCTTATTATCAAGATTCTACGGTAATCAATGATTTGCTTACTTCCCTGATTCTTCAAGCCTCATCACTCTGACCAAAAAGGCAAGTCAAGCTAAATGCGTCTTCTTCTTCCAGCCTACCTTCCAATTTCCTTGGTATCGTGACGTTCCAACAAGAACCAACCCAAGTGCTTACAATCCTGTCATTGTTTTACTCGCTGCAAAATCTGCCTTATCTTATTTCAAACACTAATTCTCTGAGGAAGGATACGCAAGCTAGATCGGCAGGTCCCTACAAGCTTATTGATCCTTATGCCGTTGGACTAACTTGCAGTCGGAATCTTGGTGAGCTTTTTGTGGGGGCCGAATCACTTCATGCGCTAATCATTTTTCTACCGCATTTCCTAACCGACTATTTCTAAATGTGTCGGGTTCATTGTGACAGTGGAATTCCACGGCATACAATACTGATTGGGAACACAAGCCCGAACATTGCAAAACCAAGCAGTTGACATTGAATACACATTGATGAAAACAACATCCGGGGAAACCGTCGCAGTCTCGAGCACGCTAACACCATTGAGGATACCAACTCGTAGTTCCACAATCAAGCATTTGCTACGATCAGATAGTCTAGTTCTTACACATCTTCTTAAGTTCTCGGATGGGGGCCGGGGGCCAGTAAATCCAAAACACGTGAACACCTTGCTCTGTGCCTCAGCGATCACATTCCCTCTTTTCACCTAGTAGCCTACCCCAAAGGAAAATAAAATGGGGGTGCTGCTGCTATACAACCGAGCTTTTGTTTATGGGCGACCATTTTTTTAGTCTTGGCTTTCTCATGTACTCATATAGTCTAGTAAACGCTGGTGCTTCGTAGTGGACGGAGTTGTGAATGGTAAAGAATGTGATACCATTTGCTGTTTTAGAGGGGGGGGGGGGAAACTCTGAAGGATTTTGAGACGGAATTTCTATAGGTCGCATCGTATAAACTGCCTTCTTTCATATAAGTGCTTGTCACGTAGAAAATAGTACGTATTGCGGCCTTGAGAAATACAAGTTTCTTGCAACTTTTTCTGTTACATTCTTATACCAACGTTAATGCTAGCTCCTCTGGGAAAAGATTACCACGCCCCAATTAAATGTAAGATCTTTACTGCTCCAACCTCTACCCTTTACATACATTCAGGGACATACTCGCCCTCGGTTTATTAGATCCGCGAGACCGGCCTCACCCACCCCTCATTACTAAAATGAGCTGAACGCCATTTCGCCTACTACATCACTGCTGAATACGAAAATGGTACCCACTCACAACATCTAGGCATGAACACCACCAATGACCATGGAGGACCCCCGCGAGTTTCTGCACGACCTCGCCGTTATTCCCGAGAATGAGGTTTGTAACGGACACTCCGACCTGACACCCTACTACTCACCGTCGCGCTTCTCCGTGTACCGCAGCGCTTGCGCAACGGAATTTGGTAGACACTAGGATTTCTTTATCCAGACGATTCAGTAAAACGTTATAAAACAGGTTCTGCGAAGTGAATATCGCCGAGATGGTCCACATGCGCAGAAAATACTTTCGCTGCTCCGTCTAGACGCGCGTCCTAATGCAAGTATCTTCAGCGGTCTAGATTTTGAGTAATTGCGGACGGCGTATCGCAATGAGTTGGAAACGAGCCAATAAGTGATGATGATGCAAGAACATGTCGCTTCGCTTTGCTGTTCGATGACGACGTTGTTGGGAGCAAGAGCTCTTGGGTAACTTCACTGGGCATAGGGCTTGGAGCAAGTGTGTTTAGGTCGATTACGTGGCTAATAGTCATACCCCCAAGGTTCGCAGGCGTATTTTGGGTAGGTGAAAATGGAGTTGAAGTGCGTGCCTCTGTTTTAAGGTTTCCTGGGAGTGCGCTGGATGTCGCAGTTTGCGCCCAGAGTCATTGTGGGAGTGCTGCATGAAGTTTGGCATGAAGATTTCGACTTCTGAACGGTTTTAAGTAGAAGGAGGTGCGGTGAGCTTCAGCCACCGACCAGAGGAGTTCTTGAAATTCGACCAAGCTTAAAGCTAAAGCTTCTTATAGGTCTTTAAGAATAATTTAGTACTTTCTGCAGCAGCATGTGCCGTGAATCAATCCATAAATCTCCTTCCAAACGAGTTTGTTGTCCTTCCTCTGCCTGCATATGTGCTTACATGTTTGGTCTGTTCTAATCAATAGATGTAGAACTGAATTCGGATTAAAACATGCAGAAAACAATTTACGATATTCCGGTTTTTCTAATGGTGATAGGGAAGATTCATCCTATTCTTCGACACTAACTGCCCTTTGTAACAACAGAGTACCGTTAATGAGCATTGATATCGCGGTGTCGCCATTTCTCAGGGCAGCATTTTATTCCCAACTAAAACTAACTGTGCAATCGAAATGGCAGATAATCTACCGCATTGATACGATACTAGTTCATTTTACCGTCAAATATCCAAATCGTTTCCATCCATGTGATGGTAATTTAGTCACAAAGCTATATCATGTACATATCTTAAGCCTCCGGTAACAGACGTAGTACAATGAGATGAACAACTTTACCACGTCTTTATAGTGCTTTGGCATCCAAATTCATACAGTATAAGAACTTGATGTTTTGCAAAGAGTCTTATATGCCCTAGGAAGAATCTCAAATCAAATTAGTGTACATTTCACGATCTTGTTGAACGGAAACATCCAGTACCAATTAGAATTATTTTTTATCTTTATATTTTATATAGAATCAACATTTGTGGAAGGTTTTGGACGCGAACAAAAAGAAAAACCAAAAGGCGGGCCACCGAAATAACCAAAAAGTTTCGATCAATCAGTTTTGTAATCGTACTTCAGATGCTACCTATGCTTAATAATAATTGCAGAGTCTGTCAACGTTATATAAGATTTATAATACTTCTCTTACCCATGTCTGCCACCACTGGCTTATTTACCAATATATTGAACGTTGATCGCGATTTCAGTTCTTGTCAAGGTACCGTTTAGATTTAATCAAGTCCCACAAAATGTCTATCCCCTGAACGCGAAGAGGTGTTCAATTGAAAAGGATCGAGGTCACAACTGAATAATTAGCTTCAGAAGCGGCCGCGGGATTGAAGCAAGGAGAAGGGTGATGTTTATCATCCACGAAACCGATATCTCCTCTACTCTTAGGTGCTAATCACCCATCTTCTGCAATTTATTACAAGGGAACAGTGGAGAAAGGAATTGAATATGTTCGGCAGACGCCTTTCGTCTTTCGTAAGATCACTCGCTGCCATGTGATTGTATTGCATCGCGTCTATTACACATCGAACATCATCTCCCCAAGATTTCAACGTCTACTATGAACTCTGGTTCGTAGTCGCAGCAGACACTAAATAAGATTGAGGGCGATATCCACAGACTATATTGGGAAACAACATAATTTGCCTCTGTACCATTATATCTTTAAAACGCATTCGTGGGTTTAGTTAAACCATGAAACGAATGTGTTTCCACGCTTGCCTCACCAGTTTCCCCAAGCATGCCATACACGGGCCTCCATCGATTTCCCTTCAACCAGACAAACCTAAAATAACATACCTACATCTAATCAGACCACAATATTCCTCACCGGTCCTTTGAACTCGTGAACTCGAACACCGAACCGCTATTATCACAAAGTCATGGCATACCTAACCCAAACCGCGCAACCTTAACGTGCGAACTAGAAGCTATTCACAACATGTAACAAGCTTAACATCGCCTCATTCATGCAACGAACACTTGAGTGGCATGATTACCCCAGTATCCAGCGCCACGCTCAATGTACCCCAACAAAAAAAGCAATTGCAATGCCCGAGTCAGTCATTGAGCCTCAGCTGAACTGCACGACCTCGAGCTTGTACATGAAAGCACACCATTACCGGGAACAAGCAACGATCACGGAACCATACTGGCGGAGAGAGATTACCCAATCTCTTGGAACCGTTTTACGGTGTGTTGTGGAGTAGAGCGCGCGCGCGGGCGCGTGATGGGATATGGCTTGCATTTCAATAAAAGCCACAACGGGTTGTGGCTTCACTGTGGCTTGTTTCAGCGCTCCTGTTACCTGTCTAGGAGATGTGATTACCTGCTTGTCGTCGTTTAGGTTGAGTTTCCGGCGTGTGTCACATGTCGGCGAGGTGGGTGTTTGTGATCTAGAACTTCGTTGTGTGTTTGTTCATGTCGATACTTTTTGTTCTTGGTGCTGCAGATGCTGCAGCTGTGAGTCAAACGAAATATTTATGATACGAGAACATATAGAACCATTTACTAGAAACTGCGGTAGCAGGATCGAGAGTGATTAGTCACACAAGGTCTTATCGTCGAGTGTTATAATCTAGAGTGGCTGTTTAGGTCAACCGACTTTGCTCGACGCGATTGATAGAGCGGGAAGAGTGATTAAATTCGATGAAAACGATAATAGACGAAAGTTATAGACAACATTTTGTATTTGCTGTTGATTTTGCATTTGAAAAATTGTATACGCAACTTTGATGCTACATGTCCAATTGCTGCCACGCATACATAAAGATGCGAATGACACGAGACTTTCAGGCCTTCGAATGAAATCCCCGGAAGTTAATATGCAGTGCATCAAAGTTCCAAAATAACGAGACTTAATCATGACGCGAGCACATACTAAGAACGTTGAGGTATACATATCAACGTTCCGATACCTTTGAAGTATTAAAACAAGCCAAATCAAGCAAAAGATGAAGCAACGAAACGGCTTTGGTCTCATATAAGCTCATGAACTCACCATAAGAGCACATCCGAGCATACGCAGCAGCTCTTCTAGACGTTCAAGTCGTTAGGTAACACCATAAATCTTTACGACACATCATGATGAACCAGGAAACATGTAACAGTCTATCAACATCACCTCCACTTCTCCTTCGCGGTCAGGAAAAATGGCACTTGTTGACTCCACACTCCACACGCAATCACACCAATCTATCAAGTCTTCTCCCTTTGGTTCGGTACGGCCACCGCATATCCAAAGTACCTCGTCCACGGTTCACGTAATCTCAAACTGATGCGTCTTTCCTAATCTCGACGGAGTGATTGATACTACCAGATTAGGTGTCATTCATCGCCGCATAGGGTCACGAGTGCAAGGCAGTGGTGTTTTGCCTATATATGCGGTTTCCGGATGGGGGATGCGATGCTCGATCGGAAACCGTGGCCCCGGGTCCTGGGAAGGGTAATAGCCTATGTGTTTGGATATACATTGAGAAAATATTGAACGGATGTTGACATCCGGTATGAAGAATGCCTTGATGAAGGTTCAGTGATGGCGATATTAAGTATCATGGGTAAGATTGTTGCTATACGTCTACGGAGAAGAAGAAAAAACATCATCAACCGTTATTGGAAATCATCACGAACCATGGGTTAGATGCTGAAGTATCGCCAATTCCGACTGAAACAAGAACCACCAGCATAATTATCTTTTATTGAGATATACCAACAACCATCCCGTGTCGTCAAACCCTCCAAAACGCCACAACACACGCCATCCCATTCCATCACCTTCGTATCCGCCAAAGTTAGAAACTGGAATAGAACGCGTAATCCGAGCCGTGCCGCTTTCTCATCCTTCCCTTGTCCCGCTTCCCAACGCAAATCTTCATCTGAAGAAGGGAAGAGAGAGGGGGGGAAGATAGTAAATCATCACGATCCAACGACTCATGCGCTCGCGTTCGCGCCCGCGCCCGCGCACAGGCACAGCAACAGGCTGTTGCCAGCAGCGGCAACGGCACACGACCCCATCGCATCTGTATCGATTCAGTTCCCAACGCCACTCAATCACTCACGCCATCCATCCGTCCACCCACCTGGCGAGACCCTTCCACCTCTTCCACCGCCTTCCGTCTGCTCCAAGCAGACATTTCCCCTCTTTCACTCTTATTAAACCCGTCTCCGAGGTATAGCAAACGCCAAGACACCGTCCCCACAGCACATTTAAAGTACGACGGCGAGTCGCGTTCGCGTTGAGCAGATACTGCAACTAGTTTAGCATTCGTGTGGAGTGCGTCTATCCTATTCAGTCTGCCCAGTCCCCCATTACCCATCGCATCCTCGGAGCGCCGAGAATTCGCGAAGTTGGCTTTCTTATTTATTCGAAACCGACTCTCTCGCGAGCGCGCGCGCGCTCGCGGGCAAGCGAGGTTGGGAAATAGTGGATACTGTACCCTGAACGTCCATTCAGGTGGGCGTGTGTCAAAACTGCACAGTGCACCACCATTCTAGCTTCCAACACTAGAAGCTCCAATCGAAGCACCGTGGAACGACAGACGGACAGAAAGATCGGGTGGGCGTGGGCGTGGGTCGACTGACTAGTCATTCCACCGACCGACCGCGCGCGCGCGGAAAGTTGTCTACTTAAGGAAAAGGTCCTTTTTCGGGCCAAGGCCTCAACCCGCTTTGTAATAACAGCATTTCATGCTGGTAGATAGAGTGAAATTATAACAAGAGGAAGATGGAGAGATTGTGGTTAGGTCAGCCGTTTTGCGTTGTGGAGAAATGAAAGATACCTACACAGTAGGTATGGAGTTACCTACTGTGGTAGTGGACGGACAAGGGAATGGGAGGGGGGAATTTGGGACTATTGTTTCTGATATAAGCAGGGGTGTGCGGGATATGGATCGCGTACGTTGTGTGTACGCTTTTGGTAACTCAGCGGTAACTGTACCTTGCAGGAAGGGAATGGAGAGTCCACTTTTTTCTTTTCTTTTTCTTTGCTTCTTCTTGCCCTTGCCTTTTGTTTGGGAGGGGGACTGGTTGTGAGGCTGTATTTGTCTGCCCCTCGCGACACGACACGACACGACACGACGCGTCGACGCGCAAAACAAACGGCCTAGAAAAGGAAGATAACAACAAGGGTAGAGTCATTACAACGAAAACTTACAACTCCACCCTTCATCATCTACAAATCTCAAGTGCTGCTCCCTCGCAAACCCTTCCCCCATTCCCATCCCAGGTGCCGCTATCAACAAACCCCCCCCCCCTAGACACAAATAACAACGGAAATATACCCTATTCCCATCCCTATCCCGCCCCATCCTATTCCCAACTAAAATAAACTTATTACAATTATATCTTTTTTTAAATAAATCTTAACCCCAAATCGCAATCCCTAATCCCAATTCCCTTTTCCACGTGAGCGGAAACACTACTTACAGTTAGTTCAACGCTCACGTTTACAGTTAGTTCAACGCTCACGTTTACGGTTAGTCTACACCGAAAAGGTTTTGATAAGCAGTGTTTAAATGGTTTGTTGGAACTTAAAAATCGTCAACGGCGGCTTTTTTTTATATGTATTAAGTATTGGTTGAGATGATTATTATGCGGGGGGGTTGGTGGGTTGTGATGTTGAATTTTTTTTGATTTGATGTCTTGTCTATTGAAAAGCAAAAAATAATAATAGATGTAGAATAAGAGAGAGGAGGAAGAAGCTTACAGCACGCGCGCGCGCGCATGCTTGTGCATGTGTGTGTGTGTGACTTGGCCAGGTTGAAAATACATACTGTGTACATGAATCACACCATACCATACCTCCACACAACGATAGATTGAAAAAATCGTCATTATCGTCTCAACAACAATCTTCAATCCCCTCTTCCCTGCCCTCCCCCCAAAAACCATCATCCATCTCACACACGCTCAATTGCTTAACAGACAAAATCAAATGATTAACACTAAACGCACGCGCACGTGCCAATTACCAGGTAGGTAAATCCGCACATGTCCGTCCCGTCCTTGTCCGTTGTGTCCGTGCTTAACGTACCCTTCCTCACTCCACTGAGCACGTACTCCACTCCTTATACACCCTTGTAAAGCATTGCATTATCGTCCAAGCCCCCAAAAAAATTAATTGTCCGTTCGTTTTCCGCGTTTGTTTCGTTTCGAAACGAAATCCTCAATCCTTCGTTTGTATGCTGGGCGGGCGGAAAGGGTTTTCTCCGCTTTCTTGGGGGGTTGGCTGGCTTATCGAGATTTGCGTAATGTTTAAGGAAAGGGAAGGGGAGATGAAGGGATGGAGATCCGAGGAGATGGAGGAATTTCTTTCCTTTGTCTGTGCGGTTGAAGGGGGGGTTGTGATTGTTGGTGGGATGGGATGGGATGGAGGGAGGTTGCGTGTTCGTTCAAGATTCAAACCATGTGATTCCGTTCAGTTAACTACACTTCTCTCTTTTTCAAAAGGACTTCAAATTTCCTATCGAATAGCACGTTTAGTTAGTTTAAGAGTCAGCCTGCCTATGAGCACGTAGTTGCATATGTAGTACGGACGAACCCTCTCATACACTTGGAAAATAGAAAATATATGTAACGTTGCTCTCTGCAATTAGATCAATGAACATCGATCCTACATTATCTCAACCTCCTCACATGCATACATAGCGCTCTACTTTTCTCTGCGGGGAAATGACGACGACGACGACGATGATGATGATGCTTACTCGATTTACCTCTATACTCTCTCTCGCGCGCGCATGTACCCTGTATTTATATATAACACTCTCTTCTCCTCACCACCCACCCACGACCCATCCATCCCTCAAACCAAACCAATCAACCCAGTACCTAAAAAAAATCCCATAGCCCCTAAAATCTGACAAAAAAACCATGTCCAACATGAAACAACAACCCACGCACAAGTGCTGACATAACATAAGTCCCAAAATGTCTTGCATCTGATCTGATCCACGCGTGTAACCGAGACATCGGGCGGGGGACGTACGTACATACGTTCCGACGTTCGTACGTTCGTACGTTCGGACGTCTGACGTGTGTGACGTACGTAGTACGAGTACGAGAGTATACTTACTATAAGTAACTATATGTACAGTAAGCAAAAGGTAGGGGAGGGATAGACATAGTAAAGTAAAATATACCCTAGTCTTATGTGTGTCACCTCACCTCACCGAATCGAATCTTACACACACCCAACTATGTTTCCCGCGCGTGCGTGCGTGCGTGTGTGTGTGTGTGTGACGGTAGAGACACCCGACCGGCTCCTCAGTTTACCGACCGAGGGTAGTTGAATACGATACGTACGACACGACACGAGACACGAGAAGGAGGACATGGGACGTGGGCCATTTTTATGGTGATGATGATGATGGTCGGGGTGGAGGTGGGGAGCAAACGAAAGAAACACGTCACGTCATATTATATTTTGGTTGAGTGAATGATGAATCAAAATTGTGTGGATATCGTGATATGTTCGTTAAGACAGAGGTTTGAATGTTTTTCGAAGCGCGAAAAAAAGAGTTGGGAGAGTTTCTGTGTGTGTGTATGAAGGAAAAGTTTGATTGAAATAAAGGAGAGAGAGAGAGAGAGAAACCTTTCTGCTTTCTTCTTTCTTCTTCCTCGTTGCTCAAATGCGTGGTTCGTTTTCGTTTGTTGTTTTTGTTTAAGCACGCACCCAACCACCCATGCATGCCGTATCCGCATCTTTCCCCGCGCGCGCACTCGAAAAAAAGCAAAGAGGAAAAGCGCGGGTTAAACTCGTACCAATTTGGTAAACAAATCAATGAAGACAAAGATTGAGAATAGATTAAGAGGGGAAAAAAAAAAAGAACGCCGCCAGAGGGTATCGTAACCTCAAATGCCAGAGAGAGGGGTAATATAAAAAAAGAAAGTAACACCTAACCGAGGTTTAAAAAAAAAGCGAAAGAATAATAATAATAATAATAAAACGCCAGATAAGAACCATGAAACGCAAACGCTTTGCGCAAACATGTTCGATCTCGAATCAGAATTAAACAAAAGAGGTAACAAACCAGCCACCTCAACCCCAGACCCAGCGTCGATGCAATGCATGGATGAGGCTGGAAGAATTACCGACCGAGAACCGACGCGCGGCTGAAGAGGGTGGTGGTGGTGTGGTTGCGTAGAATAGATGAGTGTTGGGTTGGCGGTTGGTTGGGTAAAGAGCTTGATACCGATACTCGACTAGCCCCAGAACCGGGTGTTTGGGAATGAAAACATGCGTGTGGGGCGGCAATTGCGCCCTCTCTCTTTGTCGCCATTATCTCTTGGCCCGCCTTTTGTTCGTTATGCGTTTCGTCTCATGGGGAGAGTCAGATAAATGAAACATAATTTGCCGCAGTCAATGCTCAATGCCCAAAACGGGCTGATTGCGCGTTAGCACAATATGGGGGAGGGGAAACATCATGCAAAATGCGTTCGTTGAGATTGGTCTAGAGGAGATCCATCAGGCTCTTGCGCTTGCGGATGCGCCGCGATTTTATGCTCGAGTTTGCGGAACTTGTGTTGGCATCGGGAAACGGCGGGAGTTCGAGGGTGGGTGCGCGCTCGTTGGCGCCGCGGGCAACCATTTGTGTTTTGGAGCGGTCAGGCATCGGCGGGCGGCCCATGTTGGCGTTGGGTAGGTCGGGCATAGTGGTTGCACCACGTGTGGGGGGCCGTGACAATAAGATTCTCGAGTTGCGGCGTATCTTCCTCATGGGCGACGTGTCGTTGGTAACGGGAGCTGTCATTGGGGTTTTGGGCGTGTATGGGGAGGCAGGCGTCAGCGGCATGTTTCCATTCTTTCCGTTTATTCTCGAATCCCACTTCTTGGTGGAAGGTGTGATGGCGATCTTGGCGAGCGAGAGTTTCTGGGAGATGGAACGCAGGCGTCGGTGAGGGGGTCCATTTTTGATGATGGGCGACGCAGCGTTGGTGTTTGATTTCTCAAAGGGATCGGAACTGAGGAAAGAATGCGGTTCGGGCGATGCCGGGGTAAGTGGCGGGAATGGTAGTGTCGTGCTGCGCTGCACATAGAGCGATGAGCGGGAGCGTGGCTGAGGATGTGAGGTGGCTGCGCTGCTGACGGGGCGGGATGACAGTGAATATTCACTGCCGGAGGGCGAAGCACTCCGCAATGAGCTAGCAGTCTGAAACGATGAGGTGGAGTCAGATGACAGCTCGAGCTGAGACCTGTTATTTAAAGAAGCAGTCGGGGCCATGGAAATCCGATGTGATGGTGCTGTGACGGCGGGAGAGCTGGAGCGGGTGGTGGAGGCTGAAGTTGATGATGAAGGGGGAAGCAGCAGTGAGCGGTGGCGCATGGTTTGGGCATTTGCTTGTTTTCGGAGCTTTTCGATGGCTGCAATCGGCAATTGAGCGAGAGAGGCCGATCTCTGGGTTTTTTCCGTCTTTTCTTGGAGCTCGATGACCTTGGGGCGGCCAGCGGACTTGTACGACACGGAGACGGCCATGTCGCAACTCAGACCCTTGTCCCACCGGGAGATGGAAATCCTGTTGGCCTGGAAAGTGGTGGACTTGACTTCGTGAATGCTCGCGTCAGAGTCGTATTCGTAATCAGAATCCGAACTGTTGCCGTCTGTGGGGGATAGGTCTTCTTCACTCGAGAGATATTTGTCTTGAAACTGCTTTCCATCCATGTCGGAGACGGCCTTTAATGCGTTGGCGACAGAGGCATCTATCCGCAGAGTTTCGGGCTCGCGCTGTGAGAGATCTGGAGAGGATGCTGCACTGGTGGAGCGCTCAGGCTCGGTGCGTGTAGGCTTTTCGAAGGTCCATTGCTGAAGCTGGCTCGCAACGGCGATGTCGGCGGGCATGGCTGCTGATAATTTTTTTTTTTTTTTTTTTTTTTTTTTCCTTTTGGTTACTGTCTCCGTGTAGGGAGAGAAATGGTGACTGGCCCTGCAGTACAAGATGAAAAAATTAGTTATGGTTGCGGCGGGAAACAATGTGTGGAGGGAGTGGAGCGTTTATAGGTGAGGTGTGAGGGGATGGGGATTGGTTGGCAGAGTATGAAACACGAGGCGTACAGGGCAAGGCACCAATGGTAAGAGAATGGCGCGGGTGGATGTGAAAACTGGCAGATGGGCGCGCAGTGAGACAGGATCCAATACTTGTCGAGTTGCAGCAGCAGTGATGGTGAATCAGAACCGCGCTGCGGGAGGCAGAGGCGAAGGAAAAGTAAAGGGAAGGAAGGGCAGAAGAGGAAGAAGAAAAAATGAGTAGGTAGGTAGGGACCGTGGTGGCAGAGCAAGGGAGGGAATGGTATGGGAAAGGTGTGTGCCTGGCGTGGTATGAAAAGGTAAGGCAAGGCAAGGTCGGGTCAGGGTAGACAGCAATATCCGGGGTGTGTATTTGTTCTATATTGAACAACGGAACGCTGGCCGTGCACGCGGGCGTGAGGGATGCAGGTTTCAAATACACAGCAGGCGAAGTCGCAATCTTCAAGGCGTAGGGTAGGGTAGGGGAGGGTAGGGTACCGGCTAGCAGACGTACATAGATGGTTACTTACTGTAGAGATAGTAAACTCAAGTTGGGGTGCAGTGCACGAGCGCTAGCCGATGACAATCTCTCCTGGTCAAGCCAGGGCCCTCATTGAGGCATGGCGTGGTGGAGGTGGACCTGGTGGAGCGAGGGGTCCGCGTTCAAGTCCGAGCGAGCTGGTCAATGGTCACGAAGACGACGGGCGATCCAAAAAGAGTGAGAGTGAGCTAGCTAACATGGCATGGACATGGCATGGACAAGGCTTGAAGCCATGCCATGGATGGACATGGACATGGCAATGCCCATCTGATGCCTGCGCTACCTCAGGCTACTGTACTGTAAGTACAGTGTACAGTACGCAGCGCTGCTGCTCAGTGCAGTGCAGTGCTGTGCTGTGCAGTGCAGGTCTATCAAAAGGTGGTGGTGGCTTCGGGGGCCTCGATTGGAGCATAGGACGTGTTTCATCAGGCCGCCGTCGCTGTCCCGTTCCTGACCGACCACCACCATGCGCTGCGCTGCCTGCACAGGACAGGCTGCACCTGCCTCAGCTGTACGAAGGCCAACTGCAACTGCAAGGGAAGGGAAGGGGGAACTGGTGGCGAAAGGCGAATCCAGTCCTCCGCGGTACTTGGTCCAACTGACAGGACAGCACACGTTATGCGCTCTCCTGTCGCTCGCTCAGGGGGACCATCACCACTCACAATTTCGTGCAGCTCGTCCTGGCTCTAGCGCAAGGAACATGTGTCATGTCCTGTGCATGTGGAGACGAACAAGAAGGTCGGCGTGGAGAAGGAGAATGGTGCGCGCCACATCCGGCTCGGATACCGTGCGCTATCTCTGGAAATCTGAACTGCCAGCCTGCCTGCCACCACAGGAGGACCCTGGCTTATGCTCTCCGTTATACCCTTTGTATACATTC
This sequence comes from Periconia macrospinosa, assembly GCA_003073855.1. NCBI lineage: Eukaryota > Fungi > Ascomycota > Dothideomycetes > Pleosporales > Periconiaceae > Periconia > Periconia macrospinosa. Next base: position 265,152 of record KZ805322.1, on the reverse strand, counting down.
TATTGTATATTCCAGTCACTCGCTCCCTTAGTCTACTATTGGGGAGATAGCTGAGGGTGTCCATCTTCGTCATCATCAATGCTGCTGATAGCATGTACTATGTACTATGTAGTTGTGGTGGTGGTGGTGGTGGAGGTGGAGGTGGAGGTGGATGGCGCATGCTCGTCATCTCGTTCGTTTCATTTCTTTTTTTCCGCTTCCTTTTTCTCGACATCGCCCGTCTTGACTCTGCACACGGCACGCTTCACCGCCGCTTCAAGAGCTAACCGCAGTATCGTGGTCTTGCCGTCTTTTTATCGTCGTCGCTTCCTCGCGGTCCATCTCCACCAATCAGCCCGCCAGCCACCTGCACGTATTCTCTTGCACTCCCCAGCAGTAGCCGCTCACAGTCGCTAGCGTCCTTCCGCCCTCGCCAACCGCCTCCACCTTCACCTCCCAGTGGCTCCCAGCTCCATGCCCCTACACACTCCTCTATACTACTCTGCTGCTATGCTTGATTGATGACCCCTCTCCATTGGATCATGCCCTCCATCCTCATCTATCCCTCTCCACCACACCCATCGCCCAAGCCGCCATCAAGGTGCTGCTATCGCCCTCTTCAACATCATCATCGGCAGCCATGAAACCGCCGCTATCCCTCATCTATAACGATAATCCAACCAAGACTGCATCTGATCTGTAGCGGATAGGAATCGGCACTCGACAGCAGATTGTCGTCCTCATTATTCAAGCTTATTCGTTCATGTCGCGTCTCAGTCGCCCGTCAGGGCACATCGCGCAATCCGGCTTGGGATCGACAATCGCATCCCGCGACAAACGGGGAGCGCGACAAAAAAAAGAACAGAGAAAAAAAAAGTCCGATGTCAGGAGCTGACTGCCAAGCCCCCCGGCATCTCGATTGCCGTTCGTGTTGCCTATATCAACATGTCATTGAACGCTGTACGAGTAAGGCCAGCTGCTCTGTAGTCGGTACGCTGAACGCTGAGCGACGGTGGTGAAAATGCCACCCTCCAGTAGGAAACTGCCTTGCGCGCGACAGGGATTCATCTTCTCCAAACGTTCACTTCGTCCACGGACTCTGCGTCTGCGTCGGTGCTGGTGGTGGCACAGACGCAAACACAAATGCAGTTTCCCTGAGTCCATCTCCGACTGCGACGCAACGCAGCGCAACGCAACGTGCAAAAAGTCACTCTGACCGTTGAATGGGCACGTGCGGGTGACATGTCTAGGGCCTGGCGGTGGATCAAGCCTCAAGGTTTAAGACCCTTCATTACCATCCTTTGCCCGGCTTCTCTCTTCCTGTCATCACCTACACACTTACGTAGTGCCTTCCTTCTCTGGTGATCTTTGGGGTTTTGGGTGCGATGAGACCGGACTGATGCTTGTACCGCAACGGACAGGACGATGAACCAGCGCCCACTGCACCACGTTACATACATGTACTACCTATGTACTGGCGGCATGGTGCGAACCATACCTTCTTATATGCCTTTGCTTGATGGTTTGTGTGCTATCCTCGCGCAGCGTCATCTCATCCAGACTACAACACTGCACGTTCTACTAACACATTCAACAACTACCCATCTTGGTTTCATCAGAGTACCTAAAAAAAGGGTCCGACTGACGAGGAAGGAACACTGGTCAAGTCCAACTCCGATTCTGATGTCACTTCACGGACGATGATCGCTCTTGCCTAGCACGTCCGTAGCCTTCTCTTTCCGGCAGTCCCCACCTTCCACATCCAACGTTAGCCGGACATTTTTTTCATTCTAAGCCCTCGACGATCCCCATCCTACACTACTTTCACTTCATCACCGCTTATGTAACAACTTTCCCTCTCAACCTCTTCGCATTGAGGCTGGCCCTTTTTCACCTTCTATCAACGTGTTGGTGCATCAATCGCATTCTATCTCGCGTTGGCGCTGCAGATATCGGACGGGATGCGATCGCCTCTTATTGGCCACAACCACGGAACAGACTGCCTCCCCCCACCACACTCTTCAATCAAGCAAGCAGACTGCATCCATGGCATCAACTCTCAATCTCCACCATCCGCATGATTCTTTCCATCAACCTTATATTCAAGCAGTTCCGATGCAATGCATGCAATAGCGTAGATGAGCGATAGAGTTTCCAGGCGCGAGCTACTATACACACACTAACACCGCCGGCTCATTGACAGCTGTCACCCGACCCACACCAAAAAAATCGCCGTCGACACACTTCACTTATTCCGTAATAGGTCTCTTTGAACCACTCTAGCCTGCGAGCCGCCGCCCAAAAGGGCAACCTTCGCTGACCGTCGTTTTAGCCTAACTGCGCAACTCATCAATCTATCCCACGTTCCGCACACATGACTGGCCTTACGCAAGCTTGCTACCCTACTACCGTACCTAAGGGAGCGTGGATTCCACGCCTTACTTGTCTACGACCAGCCATGTGTGTGCAGTATATGCAGCTACACCCTCTAGCACGTCATTAGCCTCCGCAAATCGAAAAAGCGCATGAATCAGCCTTGGAATGTGCTCGGGTCAATATCAGCGCATGAATCGCTTCACATCCAGATCGAGCCAGCTTCCCTTTCCCCTCACCTCCCGTCCAAACTGTAATGTGCAGTGAGCTCCAGAACACAAGATCGAACGTTTTCCTACACCACCACAGCCGCCAACCGCCACACATGCAGCCTCGCATCTTCCTTCACATGCAGAAGTATGCGTGCATATAGTGCATAATCCATCATACATCGCATCTGAACGTCAAACTCTACCATCAATCAATAATTTTCCACCTCTCACACCATCTTTTCCGCTATATCTGTCCACCCCACTCATATGCCCACAGATCTTGCTTCTCAATCCTTGACTCACACCTGCCCACCCGGAAAATAACCCGACCGATTGAGCAGGACGTCACTACAATCTACACCACCACCCGGGCTGGCGGGCTGCATCGGAGACTTCTGACTTGCTCTGACAGACGCCTGACTGTTGCGAGCAATCAAATCCATCCCGTCCTCATACAAGAACTTTATACCGCCCTTCTTTCCCACTAAACACGGCCCGGGTGAGCGCCATGGCCAAGGGAAGAATAAAAAAAGGGTACAGTGCTACGACTAGTGCGTTGTACCCTTTTGCAAGTCCGTCACTCACTCATTCGCTCACTTACTCGATTGCCGTATGCAGCTTATTAGTTAATCTTGATTTTGAAGGAGAAGCTCGGCGACTTTTTGCTTTTCATGACTTGAGCCACCACATGAGCTATACGCTAACTGACTTGGAAGTAAACATGGTGCCTTGAATTTCTCCTCTTCCTTCCTTTCTTTCCCTCTTTTGCAGCGAACATCGTCGGATACCGAATCGACCCCGGATCCGCCTTCTTGTTTGCTCGTCAAGTTTCTCTTTTCGTCCAAGCAATCGGAGAATTTTTGTTAAGCTATTCTATTTCTCTTTCCGTCTCTCTCTCTCTCTCTCTCTCTCTCTCTGTCACACAGCCACCACTTTCCTCTATTCCAGTAACCCTAAAATTTAACTGACGCGCGCGCGTGTATGTAGTAATGTCCACACGTATTTCAAAACGGGGCGTCAAAATCGGCGCCAAAATTTTGAACCTTAACTAACTTAACCTAACTAACTACTCCAATAAAACTACTAATTAATGACAATAATAACATTACTGTAACTCTCTCTCTTCATGATAACTACTCTCAATCTACCAATTTCCTCCCATCCCGCTCGCTCGCTCGCTCGCGCGGGTGTGTGTGTCTGTGTGATGTATAATCTCAATAATAAGCTACCTTTGTAGCAAACAAAGAATATAAAAAAGAGAAAAGAAGTTTACACTCTTTTACAACTATCTCTTCTCAGTTCTCACTCAGTAGGGTTATATACTCCATTCCACTCTATCCTTTCCCTTTCCTTCGACAACATTATATCCGTTCCTTTTTTTCTTCTTCTTTTCTTATAAGATAAAAAACAATAATTAAACTTTTCCTTTTCCCTTTCCTTTTACGTTCTGTACAATAACAACACACACATATATACATTATATATCTATACACATTTAAGCAAGGCAAGGCAACGCAAAACAAAACAAGGTAAAACCTTTACACTCGCACTCACCACTCCATCCTTTTCCCTTTCCCTCTCCCTACATTCCACATACATACACCCTAATACTTCTTCCCATCTACTCATTTCACTCGTACGCATACACACATATAGGTATCTTCCTCTCTTTTTTTTTAAGAGTACGATTTTAAAACCCTCTTTTCATCCCTCTCTTTTTTTTTAAAAAAAAATTACGTTAGGGGAAATTAACTAAAACGTGTCTATCTATCTATCTAGCTAGGTATTACATCTATCTATCTATACTATAAAATACATAACACTTATAGTATATATATTATATTATATCCCTATAATTAACTGTATAGAAATAATAAGGGGTTAGTAGTAGATAGGTAAGGGTAAGTACATTTCTTTTTATTTCTACACTTCGTTTTTACCTGTTTTTATTTATTTATTTATTTATTTACCCTATTTTAAAAACACTCTTGTTTGTGTAAAAAAAAAACCCTATCCCGTCTATTTATCTCCCTTTTTACTATTTTCTTACACGCTACGCTGTCTAACTAACTGGCTTGAGAGTTTTGGTAATAAATTTTATATAGATAGATAGATAGATAGATAGATACATACATACATACATACATACATACATACATACATACATACATACATACATACATACATACATACATACATACATACCGCCTTAAAAACAACTAATAAACAAACAAACAAACAAACAAACGAATCTCGTACACATCTTAATAACAAATCCATCTTTTTTTTTTTCGCTCACTTGCTCGCTCGTTCCGCATTCAATCAATCAGACCCCCCTCTCCCCTCCCCCTAAAAAAAAAGAAGGAACTTATTCTTACATACAATGTTAATTTTGTATATTATAAATTTAGTGTAGTATACGGACGCATATGCGTCCGTATAGATGTAAGTGTAGAAAAATAAAAACCGTAACGGTAACGACCCAAGAACTCTAGACTCCGTAGACTTCTAGACCTTTATAGCCTCTTTTCCCCCCCCGGCATTTTACAAAAGAGGAGAGAGATATATATAGATATAGAAAGGTATATTTAGTCATTAGGTAAATTAAAGACCGTAAAGACCGTAAAGGCGGAAAATGTGGAAGAATATAAAGTTTGATTGACAACAGCCACACACACACGCGCGTTAACGCCTCCCCCACGCCACGGCATGACACGGCAACGCCACGGAATGAGATGGGATGAGATGAGATGTGTGTGTGTGTGTGTGTGTGTGTCTGTGTGTGTTTGTAATTTGGGATTTTGTAATTTGGGATTGTGAGGATGATTGGGATTGTGGGGGATGGGATGTGAATGGAGGGTGCACACGCACACACGCATGCGCGTGTGGGGATGTACATAGGTGATGAATGAACAACAGAGTTAAGTATGAGTAGTAGTTGGTGGTTGGATGGATGGATGGATGCATGTATGCATGGATGGATAAGGAACGCAGGGAAAAGTGGAGCGCGAAGTATGTGTGTAGATTAAATTAGAACTGTGAGTGTGTGAGAGAGAGTGAGAGAGATTATTGGATGAGTGATGATGATGGGCGGTGATAGTGATGGAAAAGAAGTGATGGAAAAGAAGTAATAGAAGAAGTAAGAAAAAGTTTTTTGATCCTCAATTTTTTTTCTGCGTTTTACATCACAATAAAACCTCACTCACTTAACTCTCATTTTTCCTTTCTTTCCGAGACAGGGACACGAATAGAAAAAAACATACAAACATGTTCAACAACAACAACAACAGCAACAGCAGTAATCTTAAATAATAGATAGAATGCCTCCTCCTCACAAAAGCAACTCAACTCATTGACCAGGAAAGAAGAAAAGCGTTGAAGATAACCCGTATTATTATTTGTTTAAACAAGAGTAGAGAGAGAGAGAGGGAGAGAGGAATTATAAAACTACCATCCATAGGTATGAGTATGGGTAACGAGTAACGAGTATGTATCTTTTTTTTACACACCGTCATTCTGCATTCTCATTCAAATGCAATATTTTGATACCCCCATTCCATCCATCCATCGTTAGAAAAAGCATGAAGCAAGAAAAATTCATACACAGAAAATTACAAAGTTTTTTATCTCGTGAGAAGAAGACAAAAGGTGTGCTTCAGTTCAGCTCCATGATGATCCATCTCCTGCTTGTTTTTCACCACATTTATCGTATCCATCTGTCCGTTCGTTGATTTTTCCCACTCGAACGTTTCCTTGCCCGAAAATTACATCAACATTAAGGCACAATGTCCTCTTCACTCCTCACCCGCTTGGCCTCTCTCTCCTCGCTATTACCATGGGGTTCCGCCCTCCTTTTCTCGCCTTCCCTTGCGGCCCTGCGGGCTTCTTTATCCTGCTTCTCCTTTTCCTTGCGCAGAGCCTTGCTCTCAAACTCATGCCAATCGCCCTGCAATTCCTTCAGCGCCTCGGGGCGCACCGAAGGCGGATCCTCTGTCGTGAAGTAGGGATGCTCAAGGACGTCTGATGCGCTGGGTCGTGCGGTGGGGTCGTACAGGAACATGGCGGACAGGAGCTCGAAAGCCGCGGGGGTGACGCGCTCCTTGTATTTCTCAGCAAAGGTGGATTGTCGACGCTCCGTCGGTCGGAGGAGTTCGAACCACTGCATCTCGACAATGTTGGGCCAGTCTTGGACTGAGGGGGTGCCGAGCACGTTGTAGATTTTGTCGAGTTGGTTGATTTCGCCACCGTCGCCCGGGAAGATGGCGTGCTTGGTGAAGATTTCGACAAGTACACATGCGGCGGACCATATGTCGACGGCGGGGCCATACTGCGTCTCGCCCAGTAACAGTTCCGGCGAGCGGTACCAGATTGTGATGACGCGGTTTGTGTAGTCAAGCTTGGCCCTCTTTGCGTAGAACCGAGCGAGACCGAAATCTGCTAGTTTCAATTGCCCCGTGTTGCTGACGAGAATGTTGGCGGCTTTGATGTCTCGGTGCAGTACGCCACGCCTGTGAAGATAATCAAGTCCTTCGAAAAGTTGCTTGGCTAGATCCTTCTTATGCCCCTGCTCTAAGCGAAATGTCGGATGGTTCAATAATCCAGTCAGATCATGGGACAGATACTCGAACACCATGAAGCAGTCGTTCTTCTCCACCATGACCTCTTGCAGTTTGACAATGTTGTCATGATTAAGCGATTGGAGCAACTTGATCTCTCGGATCGCAGTGACCGGGAACTACAATACGTCAGCAAAACCAATGTGTATACGTCGCGCTCGTTACTCACGCCATCGCGTTCTCCCTCCATCCTAATCTTCTTCAAAGCAACCATGTCTTTGGTGTAGACATGCACACCCTTGAAGACCTTTCCGTACGTCCCAGAGCCCACAACCGACTCGTTACCGGGTTTCCGATAGTACACCGATTCCGACGCCGCAAAATCCGGGCTCAAGACGGGTCGCTCTTTGGGCCGCTTCTTCTTAACTATCTTCGTGAGCGGTTTCGGAGGTGGAGGCGGATGCTCTCGACGTTGGCTTTGAGGGTGGCTTTCGAAGCGAGGGTCAGGACGGCGGCTGGGTAACACATCCCGTCGCTCTTTCCCCCTCACATCTCTAGTATCGCGAGGCTCTCGATAGTCGCGTGGATCTCGGTAGTCGCGTGAATCGCGTAAGTCACGAGGGTCGTTGTAATCGCGCGGATCACGATCTCTCGGTCCTCGTACGTCCCTCAGGTCTCGAGGATCCCTCATATCTCTGTGATCTCTATACTCTCTTTCATGATAATAGCCGCTATCTCGAGGGTCCCTTAAGTCGCGGGGATCTCTGCTGCGAGGGTCTCTGTCACGGGGATCTCGCTCTCGTGGGTCCCTGTCGCGCGGATGGCTATGACGAGGATCTCTATATGAGGCCCTTCGATCATAAGGTCGTTCGTCATAGTACTCACCCCGATAATCTCTGTCTCGGTAGCTGCGGTCGCGCTCACGCTCACGCTCACGATATTCACGATCATGTCTAGATTCATGGGGGTATTTTGGCGGGGGATCACGAATTGCATCATTTCTTACCTTTGGTTCCAATAAAGACTCTCGCTCACTTTCAGAATGCTGAGGTTGCTCTGCTTCGTCCAAAGCCGTTCTAGCTTTGCTAGCAGCTGGTGGGACAGGGTTTTTCGTCTTCAAGGAGAAGCTGAAGGCTCCTGACTTTGTTGAGGGTTTGGGGGCAGGCTTAGGTGTTGGCGCCTTCTCTTTCTCTTCCTTGGTGCCCTCATCTTCCACGCGTAAATCTTTAGACGGCCTGAAAGGATTGTCATCAGCGTCGACAGCAGCATCAGTTGCAGCTGGTGTGGTGGCGTTCGCCGAGGGGCGCGGAGCCTCAGTAGCTGGTCGTCCTCCTCGCGTTCCCGATGCAGGCGTCCATGAAAGGTTTGAGAATTGAGTGGGCGGTCCACCGCGGCCCCTACCTGCAACGGGGGTAAACGCAGGACCGGATGGTCGCCTCTCAGATCCACCGAAATGATTGCCACGGAAGCCTCCTCGATGGGAGGAACTTTGATGATGCTGACTCGAATGATAGTTTGGCTGTTGACTAGATGAATAGCCTTGATGGTATGGGGATTGATTGGGCGAGTAAGCATGGGAGGGGGATCTGGAGGTGGTCAACATGAGATCAGTAAACAGTGAGATGTGAACATACCCCTGGTGCGATTGATGGCCATTCCAACCTCTTCCACCCTGCTGAGGTGAATGCCCTTGAGAAGGGTACTGGCCGGAAGGTGGGTATGATGGTGAGTGTGAATAATGAGCACCACGGCCCTGGTAACCATAGGCTCCTCTCATGGTCGCCTCCCCTGTGTTACCTCTCTCTGTATCAGAATTGTGTCCGGATCTTGCCAAAGGCGAGCTTCTCCTAGAAGTCGTTCTACTCGTACGTCCCGTATCGGCAATGGGTGGGTTTTTGTCGTGTTTAGAGTGCTTTTGACCGGGACTTGGAGAAGGCCTGCTGCGTTTAGGGGAGCGGGAGCGAGAACGAGGGTGTCTAGTAGTGTGCGAACGGCTATGGCTGCGATCTCTCCTCGGTGGACTGTGCCTGCGTTTTCTCTCCCTAGCTTCTGTAGATGGAGATCGATGCCGCTTGTGGTGTCGCCTGGCAGATGAGTCCCGTCGGGATTTTTTTTCTGGTGTTGGCGATCTTCTTCGTTCACGACGCGACACGTGCGTATAATGCGAATCGAGGGATGGTGACCGTCGACGCGATGACGACGCTAGATTATACGAGCTGGAAGTCGGGCGGCGTGCGGTTCGCTCGCGTTCGGAGCGCAGGGATCGTGGCGAGGAGGTTCGCTCGAGTGGATTGGAGGCAGCGGCAGCACCTCGTGCCCTCGATCTCGAGCGTACAGGGCTGCGAGTTCTGTGCCGCTTGCTCCGCCTGTGCGAGTCGCGATGAGGGGATGCAGAGCGGCTGCGGTGACGTTTGAAAGTCGGCGATAGGTCTCGGTGGTGGTGGTGGTGATGATGGTTGTGATGATGGTGCCGGTGCGAGGTCGAGGCCTTGTCCCCGCTGGTACCTCTTTTGGACGATCGAGAATAGGGCTCCCTTGAACGGTCACGACTGCGCCCACGAATTCTATCACGACTCTGGCTCCTTTCGCGTGATGAAGCCCTACGGCGCTTCGCAAACGAGCGGGTATCCGCCTCGCGCGTCTCCCTTCTGGAGTCTCCCCTCGCAGCGCGTGGCGCTGGGGACGCAGGCCGGGACTCAACACTCCGCTGTCGGGGCCGGCGGTCTCTCTCTCGGTCTCTAGTAGAGGATGCCTCTGATCTCCGCTGGTCTATGTCTGGGGTTCGGCGAGAACCAGCCATGTAGGCAGAGCTATCATCAGAAGTGGGTGGAAGAAGGCGGCACGGGCACGATCCAAGGTTCGGTCGCGGTCAGTGTCACAACTAGCCGAGCAGAACTTCAGCACCTGCGGCAGGGCTCCGAGCGCTGTGGCAGCCGGGATGGAACAGGGCAAGCAGGTAAAACGGATGTGCAGCCGCCTTTTTCGGGGTTGGACACTTTGGCGAGTGTCTTCTTGCGAGCTGGGTCAGTACTGTGACTGTGGTAACTGGTTGTTGTCGGCTCGGCAGCCCACCCAGAGCCTTTTGCCTGCGCAGTGCTGCACCGTGGATGCCAAGACTCGAAGTGGTGAGGGATCCTCCCGCCCGCAGCAGTCGGGGCTTCGATATCGCCAACGCTCGACGTGCCACCCCCACAAAGGCTGGCTGCCTCACTTCCCACGACGATAAACCTTCCTCTTCTTATTCATGCCTTGAAAACCTCCATCTTGATCCCTCATGTCCATATGCCCATAATTGGCTCGTGCAGCCCGCTTCGGCACTGTATTTGGCTTCACGACGTGTTTCTATCTAAGGCACGCAACAAATAGCTAACTATGGACACAGACACAAGTGCCCCTCGAAGCCGATGAGCAAGACTGACCGTCGCCGATTAAGGGATGTCGGCAGGCTGTAAGTATCCAACATTACACAGGTGTGCAACAGCACGCCATGTGACCCGGCCGCGAATACAAGGCTGGCTGGCATTGGTAGGTACCTAGGACGTGGTGAACATGACTAAACATGTTTCGACGAGTAAATGGAAAGCAGTTGCGGCATGAGAATGGGTAGCAGTGGCGGTCGCGACAAACAGCTGTGTCGATGACATGGGGATCGTGTTGGGAAAACGATCAAAAAGGCGCGAGAAGCCGGTGCTGTTTACTGTGTACCAGAAAGTGCAGCGATGGCAAAGGACTAGAGAATGAATCAAAGTCGGGGGTGACAGGCCACTGGCCAGCCATAAACTGTCTGGGAGACTGGTCGACTTTAAAAGGGAGAAGAAACAACAACAGCAATGATATCCGTCAACGCTGCCATCCGCACTCTAATTGTGGATGCAGCATGTTACCAAGAGTCTGTTACGGCTATGATAATTGCGTAACAGTGGGTTGAATCATTGGGATAGGGTTCGGCACAGTTCATGTTGTCGTGCGAGGTGCGGCGAGAAAGCGACATTCGGTGAATCAATGACGCGGGGTACCCGGTCCTAGAGAGCCTTGAAGGGGAAGGCGGCTGCAGAGTGTGCTCGCAAGTGTGCGTGCTCAGGGCCATCATCCAGGCGGAACAGCGCGTCGGATGGTTAGCGCAGAGGATGAGGAGGATGGTGTATCCTTCTGCAAGGCGGAAGAGAAGTAAGTGTGAGGTGTAGTACTGTAGAAGAATAACAACCAACAGCCCGCCCACCCCATGCGCTACGGCCTAGGCTCCTTGCACGCTGACCTTCCATCGCATCGCCATCATGCTATCAAACCACTTGCCGGGCGCTTCCTGTACTGTTAATAATAATAATGTGGCCCATCAACGTGCTGGGGGTTGGATTTGGTGGCTTCGGCGCGCAGCAGAAAACAGTCGAGGTGACCAGACCTCAGCAGGCCGCGCCCGCCCTTTTGCCGGACATGGCAACCTGCCATCCATCATGAGCCTGTACGTTGTCGTCGCGTGCGCATTCCGTGCTTGCGTTGTTGCATACGTTACGTACCTCGGTCGAATATAGGAGACGAGGCGGATGTTATAGGATGTGTGTATGTTGCGGTGGAAGGGAGAAGGTGGTTGGTGTTATTGCCGCTGACGGTGAGAAGGGTGACATGGTGCCACTGCGAGCCTCGAGGAGAGTTGAAGTGAAGCAGCGTTTATGTAAGCCGTGCACGTGCTCATTTCAGATCTCTGCACAGGTGGGACGTCACATGGTGGGGGAGGGGCGGAGGGAGACAAGAGGAGAGAGGGAAAGGAGGGGGACCTTTCATTGTGAGCGAAAAAAGACGTTTCAGGGTTCTCCTCGCTAAAAACTCCCCAAAGTGTATGACTGACGGCAGGGACATACGCTACCAAGGGCAAAAAGTTGCTCGTTCCGTCTAGTTTGCCGTTCGTAATCACAACATTAGTGACATTCCCATAGCTCTTCGAGTTTTTCTTTGGTTTCCTTTTTCTTCTCACCTCCCATTCCCCCCCAATCTACCATGCCCACCAGACCGTCTGCCCGCATGCCTCGGCACTAACGCCTGTATTTGCTCTTTGATTCTTCCCGGATGACACAATACTAACCGCCCATTTCCACAAACCTACGTACATACACATCCTCAGCGCAATCGCTTGACCACCTGCATCTATCCATAACCACTTTTGTTTGCGTAGAGCGAGCAATCAAATCTCCCCGCCATGGACTCTCCACCCTTCAGACCAAAGGCCATTCCGTCGCATATAACTAACGGCCCATCCTCGCCCCTCCGCCTGAACCAAGAGGACCGCGACCGAAAAGAACGGGACAATCTCTATGCCGCCATCGAGACTTCAAATCGCGGCCGACAAATAGTCGACTTTGATGGTCCCAACGGCTACTTTCCCAAATCGTCTACGAGTGCAGATATGGATAACAAAGTTGGTGGAAAGGATGTACACGGCATAATCAATGGGGAGATCGATGTAGAGGGTTACAACCAGGACACGGCGGCCAAGACGCCATTGTCTACCAGCCGTGCCCATAGCCCGTATACCCAGCATCCTACTATCGACTTTGATGGTTTGAGCTGGCCGAGTACGTAAATTCACCAGCAATCATACCCTAGCTAATACTCAAGAACAAAGGTAAGGGCACCCGCGCAAGGAAGGAGGCTACGTCGGAAGAGAAAGATGAACGCCTGGCAAAGCTCTCTGGCGCCGTGCGCACTATCCTGGAATGCATTGGTGAAGATCCCGATCGCGAGGGTCTAAGGGACACTCCTGATCGGTACGCAAAGGCGTTGCTGTTCTTTACCAAAGGTTACGAAGAAAACCTGCGTGAGATCGTCAACGGTGCGGTATTTCACGAGGATCACGACGAACTCGTCATTGTCAAGGATATCGAGATATACTCGCTGTGCGAACACCACTTAGTGCCCTTTACCGGCAAGGTATGGTGGCCAATCGTGTCTTTTTCCTGCGGGCTATGGTAAGCTAATACACTGCAGATGCACATCGGTTACATTCCCAACCGCCGAGTGATTGGTCTCTCCAAGCTCGCCCGCATTGCCGAAATGTTCTCCCGCCGACTTCAAGTCCAGGAACGACTTACCAAACAAGTTGCACTCGCCTTGTCAGAGATGCTTCAACCGCAGGGTGTTGCCGTTGTAGTAGAATCCAGCCACTTTTGCATGGTGATGCGTGGAGTGCAGAAGACGGGAGCAACAACCACAACCAGCTGCATGCTCGGCCGTATGCGATCTACCGCAAGAACGAGGGAAGAGTTCCTGAACCTCATCAACAGGAAGTAGCATTGTATTTGTTTCCCCCATCTATATCCGACGTGACCTGAGAGTTCTTGTCAACAGCATTGAGTCCTGGGACGGCGTATCATGTGTTCATCCACGCAACTAGGCGCTTATGGGATTTTCTTTATTTTTTCTTGCATTTAAACTAGATGGCATTGGCCTTCAACAGGCATGGCGCGGATCTTCAACAGTCTTTTCATCATTTTCGAGGCCTACGTACTTGACGTAGGATGCAATGCAAAGCGTTTAAAAGCTGGTCGTAAAGAGCAGCTTCCGGCATTCTGCAAGCTTCGAATCACTTTCTCTCACCATGGCGGTTGTCCTGCCACGTTGTTGGGTTAGCTCGGGGCCTGTGTTGTTGCCCGTTTGCTCATGTGATTACACAATAACATTGACTCGCCCCCGTTGCTATTGTCCTCCAGTACGACAATAAAAACCTTGAATAGAGCATGAATATAAAAGGTCTCCACATTTCATCATTTTTATCACTAATCTGCAGGATTCAAAATCTTCCTCCAATTGACACCTCCGCCTTTCAACTTTGCCTGCCTCGCCCATCTTTCCATATTCTCAACCATCTTCCTGCCTACTTCTATCAATCGCCTAGTCACTCAACATGTCTTACGACTTCCACTTCAGCAAAGGAAAGGGCAAGCGACCCGCCGAGAACGATTTTGAACCGCAATACATGTCTCGCTCACTCTACCCAGTCCTGCCTACTGTGGTCCGCCGTTTAAGGCATCGCCGCCGCAACGTCGCAGCGACAGTATGGGGCAGGCAACTGCCAATTCAACCAGCTAACCTGCCAGGTGAGCCCTTCAACGTCTACAAAGCCATCGTACGCCACCCAAACCTCTTCTTCCAATTCGCCATCCGACTCGATATCGATACGCTGATCGACTTGTACGCCATCGACAAAGAATTCCACTTCCGCTTCAACAAGTACAGCATCTCCATCGTCCACGAGCATGCAATGTACCACGCGCCCGTCGCCGCCTACATCTTCAGCTGGATCATGTTCCCGGAGCTCTGCATCAGCGATCCCATGGCGCGGCCTATGGACGGACGACCGCACCTCGCACGCGACATCCCAAGCCTACGCTGGACGCGCATGGTATTGTTCCGCGAGTACATCGTCGACAGCATCCTCGCGCTATTAGCACTAGAGGGCCTGCGTGTCCCCCGCGCCGCACGCCCCGTCGTCATGAAAACATGGTTGCTCACGGATATGAAGACAATGAAACTACGCACGGCGTTCCTCTCAAACAAGCTCGTCTGGACTGACAAAGACATCCTCATGTTCCACCACTTCCTCGTCAAGCTCGACATGCGGTTTTCGCATCCCATCGTGGGCCAGGGCATGTCGGCGCTCTCGCACATGCTACTAACACAGAAGACGCTCATGGATCTGCACAATGCGCTCGCGGTCGGGGCCGTCGGACTCGATTGGACATATGACGCTGTTACCGAGATGGTATGCCGCACGTATACCGCTGAAGATCTGGATCTCGAGAACCAGCCCTGGCTCGCGGACGAGTTCGTCAACGGCGTTCCGGTGGATGAATGGGGTCTGTTGAGCAAAGAAAACCGGCATGCTGATGGCGCGCGCTTGGTGCCGGCTGTGGATATGATCCTCACGGAAGGAATTCGTCGTGGCCTAAATCTTCACAAGTACTTCCTGGACTGCGTGACGTACGGGTTTGTCAAGAAGAATGAGAACGGCGAGGTCAAGAACGTTCCTAGGCCGAGGAAGTGGCGCACGGAAAAGCAGATACATGTTGAGGAAGAAGGGTTTCCTACGAAGAAAGATCGGACAGCACTGATTCAACGCATGGCGAGCAGGACCGGGTACAAGAAGAAAGATTTGAGATTGGTGGAGGAGGATTATGTACCGAGACTAGATCCGAGGACCCCTTCTGATCTTACGGTGTCTGCTATCACTGTTAATGTTTAGGATCGCGATATTGACTTCTGCATCTGCATGGACGGCGATTTCAGTTAGTTGAGGGGGGGAGCAGTGAGGTACACATGGGATATCAATGGTTTCTGCCGTACATATGCGCGCAGGAGGATATAAAAACCCAATACGTATGCAGAACAATGACAAACATGACTTTCCCATCCCACTCGTCTTAGTATCCAAAATATCAATACTTATCATCATCTCCCCCCGCCCAATACATAACCCTTCACCAATACCCACAAGCCCCCACAGGCTCCTTACACCAACCACCAGATCAATCGAAAACTCTCCCAACCTCCACCCCCCTCATCCTTCTTCTTCTTCTTCTTCTTCTTCTTCTTCTTCTTCTTTTTCACCCCCTTTCTGAAATCTCTCCTTACCCCAACCCCCTTCTAACTCTCATAACCTAATACCACAAGTCACTCACACACCCCCCATTTAGACTCTCACACACGCTTTGAAAAAACCGACGAATACCTCTCTACTATCGCGTCTTTTTTGAATTAGTCTCTCTCTCTCTCTCTGATCGACAAAGCGTCTCGCAAAGCGGGACGTTGATGGATGTAAGTCGATGGAAAGAAGAAGGATAGCGTAACGTGTGTACGTCGCTAAACTGCGAATGAATGGGTTGACGGACAGTTTGGGGTGGGGAAGGAAAGGTGATTTGGGTAATGTGCTAGAGGGGCGGGGATGGGAAGGAGGGGGGGTCTGGTGGTACGTCTATTTGACCTAGTTGTTTTTTATTGTTCATGTTTTTTTTTTTTTTTTTTTTTTTTTTAAATTGGATGAGGAATGTGTTGTGGTTTGGGGAAAACTTGATGCTAGATACATAGATATAGACAAAGAGAGAAGCACTCAATGGCAAACCCACCCCCTTTCCTTCTCGAATGATACTGCTCCTCGTTTTGTCATATCAAACCATTACGGACATGCATATGTTGATGGTACACGTATATTTGGACCCAAACTAGTACGCCCTCCCTCCTATCTACCAATCACTCAGTATGAATGCACTTTCTGCTGCTATCATTATATCAATCCATTTATACATAATGTACATGGGGGAAACCACACGTGTACTCATTGTCATGCTATTCCACCATCCTGCCTTCGGTTCGTCCTATGTGTTTCCGTCGGTCGGTTTCTGTATACCCTCATAGATACCACGCGCGCGGGCGGGGTAAATTGATGCACATAAGCACAGAGAGACACAAGAGATTGTTTTTTTTTGTTTACTCGCTAACTTGTTCCTTCTTGAGAGGTTGACGGATTGAGAGGAGTTGGGTGTTGTGGGTTGCTCCACCCCCTGCCCTCCTCTTTTCCCAGACAGCACCTCACTGTACCTGGGGCGAGGTGAGGGTAGATAGGTAGAGACGGCTGGATGCTGTTATACCTTGGGCGGTTACGTATATATGTGCTACTCCCTTGCGTAGTATCATCTTCTCACGTGTCGTTGAAATGTGGGAAAATTGCTTGATTGGATCTTTCACTATATGTGGTGAAGAATGGAGATTCCGACTTAGAAGATTGATGGATATAGTGGTGATGGCAGTCACGAGGACCTACGAATCGTGATGTATTTAGTGGACATTATCCGAACTCGAAAGTACAAAGTCGGGTTAACTCAACCAAGGGTGATTCACTGCGTGATCAAGGTCTCGGAACGCGCGGCCACATGGTTTCTTGATACTATTCTGTGCCTGGGAGAACGGATGACCCGCGGTCTCACTGCGTTGCGTTGGTGTGTAAACATGGACGAAAAGTAACATTCCCCTATTGTGCTTATAGTTACTTCTTCCCCTTCTTCTTCCCCTCAACCTCCTTGCTATCTTTCGCAAATCCACCTAATATCAACGCTTCTCTCGAAGCTGTATTGATGATTCGAAATCTATCTGGTCCAAGATGCACTCCACCATACCATCTCGTGACCACGACCATGACATCCCAAACATCCATGAGTTGCATGAGATGCAGCATTCTTCCCCCGGCCGCGGTTTCTCCGTCGTCATCGCAGTCTTGGTAACTGGTTTCATTCGTGCCTCTTATGCGCCAGGCAGTCATATTGTGGGTGGCTCGAGCAGCCTTCTTGTCAGTGGCTAAGAGATGGGCAACATATTGCTTTGCCTGTACGGGTGACTTGACAGGGGCTACTCGAGCAATGAATACAGATTTCTTTTCTGTGATAGGGGGAGCAATGGTCCAAGGTGGTTCAGGGCCTAGGTCTTGGGCGGTGTCGTGCGATGTTGAAGTATCCTGTTCGAATACTCGATCTTCATCCTCGTTTGTTTGAAGTTTGATATGCTGTTCGGCTTTCTCCAAAGCTTCGCGTGTTTCCTCGAGTAAGTCATACATACAGCTCTCCCCTGGGCGGTACACCTGAGCCAGGACGTTCCTTAGCACTTCGACTACCTCACTTCCCATTCCTTTGGCAACATCTTGGCCTACGCTCTGTGTACCCAGGATAGAAGGGGGAGCATCAGGGTAATTAGCTGGAAACTCTACTCTCAATGTTATTGAGGGATAGCTGGGAATTCTAAGGCTGAATAGACTGGCTTCATCGTTGAGAGGTGTGAGTGTTCCCTCGTCGAAGATGGAATTTATTGAGATGATTTCATCCTGAATGGCATCGTTTGTGGTCATGGCAGAAATCGACTCGAAATTCTCGGGGGGTAAATACGCAAATCCAAGAAAAGCAGAGGTGAATGAAGCAGATAGACACAGACACGGAAGCGGACAGAAGCGCGCGGGGACTAGCGCCGACGCACGGACCAATAACCAAAGCGCGCTATAAGTTACCCACGTCGCGCCCTCACTCTCTCTTTCCTCCCCACATTGACACCTGCTAACCAATCGTAGATACCTGCCTTTATTGACTCGAAATACCGAAGTCAGAAATGGCGACCACAGAAGAAGAGAAGAAGGCGGATACGGTGTTCAAAATTGCCCAATTTAAGATGGAGCAAGTTTTCTCGAAGAGCATCAACGGCTTGCCGGCCGTTGACAGAACATCCACAAAGCAGTTCTGCGCCGACGTTGCCTCCGTCGCGAAGCAGACCGACCCCGCCAAGATCCAGGTATTTTTCAATATTAGGAAACATGAATATCTTTTGGTCGAAGGAGCCCACTAATATCCGTTTGTAGACCTGCAAAGTCTGGATCAAGGCGCATGTTGCTCCGTCCGAGACGCGCATCAAGACGCTCGGCGAATATCTGGTGGGCTTATCCAAGTCCATCATTGTAGACCCCAAAGCAGAAGCCGGAAAGAATCGGATTGACGTCCTCACGGTCGTCACCGATGTGCTTGCTGCCATCAAGGACCACGCACCAACGGGTGCAACTCTGCAGAGCCTCGCCAAAGTGCTGAAGCCGCACGTAGAAGAGCTCATCGAGCTGGCGACTCTCTCCGCAACCACCAAGGACGCTGAGAAGAAAGTCACACTGACCATCAATTCGTGGGCCAAAGGCCAACTCATCAGCCCCACTGATTACAAAGAGTATTGCGCATTGGCCAAAGAAGGTGTGACAGTAGCACGAGGTGGCACGCGATATGAGCTACCAGATTGCTTCGGTGACGAGGCCAATCTACCGTGGTATCTCCTCCCAGCTGCGTACATGCTACAACCAATGATCGACAATCCCGGCCACCCCATCCAAACAGCCCATATGCGAGCTGTCAACTTGAAAAAGAAACATGCCTCCGAGAAGGTCCAGAAGTTGCTCAGAACCTACTTTGATAACATTGATTTGAAGTATCTACCCACCGGCGACAATCCAACTGGAGAAACTGAAAAGTATAAGATCTCGGTTGATGCGATGGGCCAGCTTGTCAAGGAAGAGAAGGCGACCGGTGAGAAAATAACTGTTTGCAATAGCTATGGTTGGTCACCATCATTCTGCGCAGATATTCGTAAGAATAAAATCCCAGAAGTTATCTTAGACAAGAGAGAAGAGTCTCAGAAGAGACAGGAGGAGGAAAAGAAAGCCAAACAGCAACAGAGGCGCCCTAGCCGATTCGACAATTCATATACTCCGCAGAGTCGCACGCCCCAAGGCAACCCCGCTCAGTACCAGCAGACACCTTCATCCAGGCCGCCATCACGATCGTTCACTCAACCTCCGCAGTCCCAACCGCAGCTTCCCACTGCTACGTACCAAGGTGGACAGAGTTTTTCGAACAATGGTCCTCAGAACTTCGGAACTTACGCAGGTCACCAAAACAGTAGCTTCCATGCCGGCAACACCCAAAGCAATGACTACAATAACTACGGCTATCACAACAACAGCTATGACAATCGTGGCTATGGCCAGAACAGCTACAACAACGTTCAAGACACTCGCGGTTATGACCACGGGGGCTACAACAATCACAACAGCTTTGGCAACCAAGCATATTCCAACTCTGGCTATGGCAGCTCTGGATATAACAATCAAGGAGGCTACAACAGTGGCCCATCGCAGTCTCAAGGTGGTTTCCGGGGTGGCTATCGAGGAGGAAACCGTGGTAGAGGTGGAGGATACCGCGGACGTGGCAATAGGCGTAACTAAGCAGCGGAATGGAGGGTCTTGACTAGTTGGCCCGGCCTTGTGATGGATATAAGGTGCTCGGGACGAGGCAAAAAAAAAAGAAGTGGTGACTGGATTTTCTTTTTTTGTTTGTTTGTATGTACGATATTTTGTAACTTGAGATACCCGGTGCAGGTCTTGCATTCCATGATTGAAGGCGTACGGACGGCGGAAAGCGAGACAAAATCTGCATCGAAGCGGCTGCTCCACCTGGGCCCGCGGGCAGCACAATAGGTAGTCGTGTGGACAGCACACAATAGCTACAATACCAACCAGACAATAGCAAGTGCGTGTCACGATAGACATGAATAAGATTCCTTAATTTTCGCCTGGCTCTTAAAAAAGCAATTGATTCGCCTCGCCACCCTCTTGGTACTACACATTTACGTTTTGTTTTGACCTCTCACTCACCTCTCCCGTCCCTTACCACCAACCCTACAACCAGCACGAGCTTCCCTCACCTACTACTATAAGTTACCTAGTACATTGACCTCTTTTTGCCTTGTCGCATTCGATCGGCCTCAGGGTTGAACATCTGGAGCAGCTATCCGATTTTGTGCTGACGCGCGTGGCAAGGGAAACTTTCGGTAAGTTTGCTCCATGTGCAGCCCGCTGTTCCTACGGGGATGGCACTGCGCTAACCGGGGTTGCGCGCCATCACCCTACCGTGCATCGCCGGGCCCGTCACCCCATCTACACTCTTCCTTCTTTCCTCAGGGCTCCTTCACTGACCATGGCCTTTGTTAGTTTGAAATTGCTTGTTAGCGGAAGCTCCGCGTAATGGCACCCTCCTCCAAGCGAAAGCGAAAATCAACGTGTACGAAACCGAAGAGCAGCAAACGTCAGAAGCAGCAAGAAGAATACTATTCCGTCAAGGAGATTTTGAAAGAGGAGGACAGGCAGGGAAAGCGATTCTTTTACGTCGACTGGGAGGGAATCGACCCTAAGACTAAGAAGCCATACGACCCCGAGTGGATTCCAGAAGAGTGGGCAACGGAATACTTGGTCGCTGAGTGGGACAGACGGAAGGCAAAGGAAGCGCGTGAAAGTGCTAGGGAAGCAAACGCGAACAACGACCCAAACACCACCACCGGTGCCACTTCTCCCACCTCCTCCATCTCGTTACAACCCTCGCCTCAGCCTCCGCCGCGTCGAAAACCTCCTGTAGTAGATAGTAGTCCATCGACAGCGAGAGCCTCCAGTCCGGTATTTGAGCGCGACCCGTCGCCTCGCGCTCGCGCTCAGTCAACAAGTCTCAGCCAAACTTCAACAGATAACCCTACCTTCACAAAGCCACCCAATCACACATCTCCCAAAGTACAGATCCCTCCTCCGAGAAGTAGCTTCGATCACGACGAATACGAGCACATTGCCTCGCAGGCTCTTTTCCCGATAGGAAACAGTTCATTTGCTAGAAGCTTTTTACAAAGTTCGCAAGCATCGACCCACAGCGGATCGCGCGAATACCGCAATTCTGGATATTGCCGCGATTCGGAAGGCGAGGACGATTCAGAAGAAGACATTGATGGTTCGGCAAGCTACATTCCCCCCACTCAGGAAGTCTCAGCCGATAATTTTACACAACAATCATATCCCTCTAGCAATCAGCTTCTCCCCGGCTCACCGCCCGCCCGTGCCCATTCCCCGTCTCTGTTTTCCATTCCAGAGACCACGTCTGACGTTGTCCTTGAATTGGTCGAGGACTCCCAACCCGGGGCATATGCACAAGAACAGATATTAGGAGAGGAGGAAATCCCAAATACTTTTGATACTTTTGAATCTGCTTTGCAACAAACCCTCGCAACCGAGACCGAGACCGGGGCTGAGGAAAACACTGAGAACTACGTTGACCCGATCACATCAGTATCTCAGACGCAACACGAAGAAGTACAAACCTCGGCAGGTGCAGAATCAGAGGTTGTGGAACCTGAAAACGTCTCTCAGCCAATAGCAGAAACTAGCGACAGCATTGAGAAAGATACCCAGGGCCGCGTTGACGCCGTCGCATCGAGTCAACAACCCCCGCATCAAGAAGTGCAAGCCCTTGTAGCTCCAGAACCAGAGGTTGAACAGACGGAAACTGCCTCTGGACCAGAAGAAGAGGAAGCCAGAGGCCGTGATACTATTGAAACCGGACAACAAAACGCATCTTTGGGATCGATTCCGGGCTCTGATACCGTCGAGGGTGCCTCTCGCTCAGTAGAGGGTGCGCAAATCGGGTTTGCTACAAACGAAAGCTGCCCTGACGACTCGACAGAGCTAGAGGTGCAGCCCCAACCGGTTGTAGAAGCGGCACAAGACCAATTGCGCCAAGCATCCGAGGCAGCAGCACCTTCCCCCATAAACAACCAGGATAAACAAACCACCGTTTCTAGGAACGCCTCAGAACAGCCATTAGCTACTGTCAACAGGCCTGGAGCCAGTCAGGATAATCCCGCAGAAAAGGAGGGGCCGCATAGTTTTCGGCAAGAAAGTGCGATCGCAGCGACCCCAGTCCCTCTGGAGCAGACAGACAGCGTACAGACATCCGTCCGCTCGTGGGAGTATCATCCTGAATCTGCTGAACAGTTTGCCCAGCCTATCCCTGCTGACAATTATTCAACCACCCAACAAGACGGCACCCCGGTCATCCTCCCCACAGTCGAGAAAGACTACAGCAGTCCACACCAGCTTACTTCTCGGTCACGTCACGACTCATCACAACAGTCGCCTGAGGTGGTTGATCTTACAACCACCCCTTCCCCTGCTCCTCCAAAGCCACCAGCCGATTCCTTAGGCACGTTGAGTTCAAACGCCCCACCACGACCTCGTACGCCAACCGCCCTCATGGAAGGCTTCGAGGACGAGGTCAAAAAAGTGTTTTCCGAGCAACGCTCGGCAAATTCCTTCACCCCTACGCGGAGATTACTGCAGTCAAGTCTGTTCGATGGTAGCGACACGCGCTCTCCTTCGGCAATCCCAGCAGAGAGACCGCTTGGTTCGCAAGTGCAAACTTCGCTACGGACTGTCGTCATGGCGAGCAATGCGACCGTCGAAGGGGAAATGGGTTTGGCCGAACAAAAGGCAGAGTCAAACAGCGCCGTACATGAAACGATCGACAGTGACTCCATTCCATTGATCTCGACTGCACCTGCTTCCGTGGACAATGAAGAACTTAGCGAATCGGACGATACCGAAAGCTTGTTGAACGATGATCTCAATTTGCAACCAGGAGAATACGTCGTGCCTCTACCGATGGAGGGTCGACAAGTTAACATATACAAGGATGAATTCAGAAACAATAGGGAGGTTGTGGAATCTTTTCTAGCGGAACCCGACAAATTTGATGATTTCAATAAGGTTGAAGACATCTTTCGTCGCCTTCTCGCTATCGAGACACATGTAGACCTTCTTTACAGTGAGCCTTCTCCAACGCAAAGCGATGGCTCGGATGGAGCCTCATCAACCCAATGCCAGCATCAAGTGCAGTGGAGTTGCGAAAACTCAATCAAGTTTAAATTCCTTGGTCTCCTGTTAGACGCATTGAGGAATCGCAGCATGAACATTGTACTCGCTATCGAGAAGGATAACAAGCGACTCTTTACGATAACCGAAAACTTCCTCCGGGGAAGTTTTGTCAATTTCAAAATACCTTCCTGCAATACGCAATCCGACCCAGCAAAGGCAACCAGCAATCATGTGGTCACAGTTATATCTATCGAAGAAAACCCAGTCGTTCAGCCACCGGACCTTGTTATCCTTCTCGACGGCTGTTTCGATGCAGAGCAAATCCGAGGCAGAAAGTGGGCTCTCAACCCTGCGAAAGCTCCAATTCCTATCATACATCTGGTGATACCTAGAGCAATTGGTCACATTGAACGTTATGTCTCAAAAACTCTCGGACCGCGAGAACGATTGCATACCGCCTTAGCAACGTTGTCCCAATTCCAAGAAGACATGCTTCTTGCGCGAGCTTTACACTCCCATGAGCTGTCTCCCCATCAAGTTGCACAAGCCGTTGCTTCTTTCTTCACATCAGCACAACAGCAATGGCCTTTGCCTTTGATAGGCAGTATCAAGGATATGGTCGAATTTCAGTCGCAACTTTCTCAAGAAGCTATAACTTCTCCGGAATGGCAATCATCATCTTTGAAGCGCTCACTCGGAGATGAACAGTCTGACCCCGCCAAACGTATGCGCTTCACGCCACAGCCACAAGATACGCAGACTCAGGGACAGATCAATGAGACAACACATATCAGTGATTCCATCCCTGGAACCGCTGCAGAAGTCTCTAACTTGCAAAAACAGTTGGAGGATTCGAAACAAGAGGCGAAAAATGAACGGAACTTACGGCGAGCTCTGCAGAAACAACACAAAGAAGAGCATAAAATATGGGACCTGCAGCAAACTCGCTACGAGGAATTTAGCAGGACCTATGGATCCCTGAAGAAGGAGAAGGAAGCAGCAGAAACTCGCCTCGAGGCAGCCGCTAGAACGGAAGCAAATCTCCGCGAGCAGCTCACCACCCAGAAAAACGAGAATACAGCGATGCAGAGCACACTAAAAGAGCTCCAAACCTTGCACCTTCAATCCGAAGACGAGAAAGTCGCTCAAATCACGCGTTTGAACCAGGAACTCGAGGCGGCCAAGGAAAGCGAAAAGCGCGCCATCAAAAGCAAAGCCTCCTCAGAACGAGACCTCGAGTACATCAAAGATCAGTACCAACAAGCCCAAACCGCCGCTCGCGAGGCGCAGGAGGCAAACGAAGAGTTGAAGAAACAGCTCGACGCCGCCACCAGGCGCGATCCAGAGAAAATCTACAACCTCGCGGAGCTGCACTACCAGCGCCAGGAGAAGCTCCTTGGTCGCAAAGAAGAGGCGAATCTGGCTTTGATCGAGATGCTCAAGAAGCAGCTTGCTACCAAGGAAGAGGAGAATGTGAGGTTGAAAGCTGCTAGGGGTGTTGGTGCAGGCACCCGCGCGCAGAGCGTCGGCGCTCGAACAAGGCCGTCCAGTCGCGCTGCTAGCCCGCTGCCTGGCAATCGGGATCGGTTGGCGAATCTGAGGAACGTTGGATAGATGGCGTTTGGATAGTACGTGTGCGTGTCTTGTCTATCACATGGAAGAACGCTGCAATATCAGTGGCTAGATTCCACATCTTTGGTTCTCATCCTTAATATGAGGATGAGGATAGTTTGGCGATACCCATCGATTGACAACCGGGAGACAGACAGGAGTTCTTTGCCATACCTCTTTATACGTGTCATTTTTTGGGTGGTTTTTTGCACATCTTGGTCTTTTTTTTTAGTTCTCTCTTAACATATGGGTACCTAGGTATTAACACAAGTAAATGATGCTTGAAGGTGAATACAACCAATCACGTGCCCACTCACATAACCCACGTATACATATACTCCACCTTCCATAGTACTGCTCCATCACTCGATCAATCTTCTTCTCCTCCATCAGCATCACCTGAACCAGTGTCCTCCATCAGTATCACGAGATAAAGCGTACATGTCGCGGGGATGCACAGAGTATCAATATTTGGGTTAGCTTCCACCCATGCTTCCTTCCACTTCCAACTTGCACCTCGCAGCTACCTTCTATGTCGTAGCTTGCCTTTCAAAACCTTTTTGCAAACATGGGTTCTCAACTCTTCGTGTCTTTGTTATCTGCATTTGTGTGATGTATACACCAAGCGAAGCAGCTCAAAATGAACTGATGAGAGCGGAGCGGGCACCGCGCGCAAAGAAGAAGAAGCCCTGGTTACGCCCAGTCTTTGCGAACTGACGCACGGAAGCATGTGGAAGCGCGTGCCGGGAGGGCAAACGTACAGCAAACCCGCCGACTAGATCCCGTCTACTCTCTATCGAAGCCGGTCCTGAACACAATTCCGCCAAAGCCATCTCCTACCCCAAACATAGGACTTTTACCAGGCGTTAGCGACAAACAAAGCTAAGATTTATTTGCATAGAGATCCTGTCTTGAGGCAGAGCGTCGTACCCATCCGCAACCTACATCTCGGAAGTGACCGTGTTTGCCGTCTCCAGTACGTCCACCACAAGCTTTAGCCTCTACACTATCTCCCCCTCTATTTTTGCTGTCGCCAGGATAAAGAGAAGGGTCTCCGGTATGTCTTTGAAAGATTTGGCTAGCGAGTCCACTATTGGCCAGATGTTTGGGCCAGTGGTGTTTGCAATCAAGTACGAGAGAATGAACTATATTCGTCCCGCATGAACCCAATGCGGCCGATGATTCCTGGGAACACTTCCGTCCAAGGGGGATCGCTAAAAGTAGTGATGCCCTTGTGCTTATCAAAATTAAGCTCCATGGTCGAATATTGTTCTATTGGGGTTTGGGTATAGAGTCACATCGCGCCCCCAAAGGTTAAATTAGCGTTCATCTAAGAGGTTAGAGACCTTATCGTTGCGCGTAATGGCCAACGATATTTTAGTCTGGTCTCTAATCGCAGTGTCAAAGGCCGGAGTGAGATTTTCGAAGTTGTAAGATAGCAAGGACTCCCCACCAAAGGCTAGCACCATGTGTCGCATTCCTCCCTGGAAATAGGTATTGCCCCACGTTAATAGATAAGGTTTTTGGTATAAAGTTATATCTGGGAATAAGCGTGGTGACCATTGCTCCACTTGGCCTATGGAGTTCCAGTCCTCACGCGCGCGCTGATATCTGATTCACAGTCCGCTCCAGCCTTTCGAAATTCACCTGAATCGACTGCAACCGGAAGTCCACCAGCGGGTTGTTCAGATAGACCAGCGACGGCAGGGACACGGCATTAGAGTCGACAAGCTTCACCACACACACTGAGCGTGTGCCGAAGCGGCGTGTTGTTTATGTAGATCTGCGAATTAATCGGTATGGCACTCGGCAAGCAAATGGGACGGATTCGATTCGATTCGATTCGATCCCCCAGCGTAGGCCACTTGTCTAACCAATCATCGCACTTCCCCGGTCATGTTTGGGTCAGTGGAGTACTCTGAGACTAGAGTATAGCCCGAGGATGCAACATTGAGCACCGAGAGAAAAGCCAACAGCGATTATCCCCCCCCCAACAACAACTACAGGAGTGAACCATTTGGGTATGGCTTGGAGATGGGATAGGTGAAAGAAGACTCATGCGTTATTTTTGTGCGAATACAACGCTCTAAGTGGCGGTAGAAAGTACTACTAGAAAGGCAATGGGCATGCAGGGCTGCTCTTGGATCCTGCATTTGTATAATCAGATACTAACAATCTACCACAAATATCTCGACATGTGAACAATTACGTCGCTGTAGCCTTGTTTCTAAATCCGACCCGGATAACGAGACATATCCGCGTCTTTGAGGCTGAATCGGCCTTTGCTATTGGAGGATAAGTCGCTGCACGGTATCAAGAATCGTTTGTCAGTTTGTTGGCTGGTTACATCCGTCTTTTGGGGGTGGAGGGGCGAAATATAGCTAAACTGGCACCGCCATCTGATTTAAACTTTTTACTAAAAGACAGACGAGTTCTTTTATTTACTTGGCTATTCATCTATTTAGGAGTATTCCTAAAACCCTACGGTTTCGTTAGTTCTTTTTATCTGCGCTGGAGGAATGGAAAGGTGTGAATCCTTTAGTTCCTTCTACTCCTAACTATTTATATAGGTTGGTGGTAGTTACAATTCCTACAAGTCGTTCATTCTCTAACTCCTAGTACATCTCTACTTCTTACTAGGATAGTTACATAGTAAACTAGTTAGGAACTGTTTATTCCCATCTCTCCCTAACACTACTTACTTACTCTCCCTCTATAAGTATTGAATTGCAGTAGCTTCGCGTCTCGACGAGCGTAGTTTTTTGTACAATCATAGATTTTTTATAGCTAGAATGCAATTGAGGTATTATAGGGGAGAATGTATCTGTTGCGCCAGGGTTACAGATCAGGAATATTAATCTAGGAGAGGTTGGAGGGGAGATATGGTTGGTCTCGGTTGTGGTGGATGGGTTGGGATTAGGTTAAGGTGTTGGAAGTTGGAAGTTGTGGGGTGTTGTAGGTTGAGAGATTGTAGGTTGTGAATTATAGGCTATTAGTTGTAGACTAAGGGGTTGTAGGTTTGTATATAGTAGGTTAAGACGTAAGTAGTAGGTTGTGAGTAATCGATTATATATTATAGTATATGCTATAAGCCGTTATGTTGTTTTAACATTAGTATTAAAATATTAGTTTCTTTACATAACTATATATTCTTAAATCTATAAAGATTACTCTATTATACATATCGCTCGTAGCATATTTATTCCTCTCCCCCCCCCCCCCCCCCCCCGCATTAGAATTAATGCAAAGATTACGCAAGTACACTAATTCCACTCGCAGCGTTAAAAATTACACTCTAAATACGTGGACGAAGGCTTATATACGAGTAACCCGTAGAAATATATACATTTCTATTATTTAAGAGACTAGAGTGTAGAATAGTGTTTTTTAAGGCGGAGACGACGATTAGAGTGAATATTTTGCTACTAAAGGTCTTCTATGTTTTTATATTTTTCCTTCTTGTATTAGGTGTGTGCCACTACCTCTCGTGAATCTAGGCGTGATTTTTAATAGATGGAAGGGCGGAAAAGGAGAAATAACTTTTAAAGATAGTGCGATACAATCCAATGTATCCAAACATATTATCTTAGTCGAATAGGAGGGTTTAAGACTATTCATGCTACGGAGCTGTAGACCTTTTGCATGCATATGTTCAGCTAGAATACCGTTGTAGAGTAATTGATGCATGAGGTTTTATAGATATCGTCTACTGTACGCATGTCGAAGCCTCCCCGTGCCCCGGGGAAGGGATGTTCGGCAATCTTTCCTGCTTGGCAATTTCTGGAAAGATTGGAATGTGGCTTGTCTTTTCACGTGTGACGTTTGACAACGGTCGCTTAAATAAGATTTCTTTTTACGACGGGTGTCACACTAGAAGAGACTGGTGCCGCCGCCGGCTGGTGACATTAAACTGCGATCTTGCCACGCGCGCACCCGTGGCGTACTCGAGGAAGCAATAACAAACAAGGAATTGACTGTTAGCTGGCTACCAATTTTCCCAGCCGCCGAAGTTATCCGATCCACTGTTCGAAGAGAGTGTTGGAGAAGCGGAGAAAGAAGCAAGCTGATTGGTTCACGCACTCGTAGGACGGGATCAACTTGGAAAGGGGGCTCGTTTAGAGGAACGCGGCTCGAAGACCATGGGAAATTAGACGGGAAATTTTAAAGAACGGACGGTGATGTAACCTTGGTTGAACGACGGGAGGTTGAAAAAGAAGAGGTCCCTGCATGGTTGGCGGGAGACGCATCGCAGACGCGCTAGAGGCTGGGGAATTCGCGTGATCACGTGCACCTTGTGTTTCACCGCTCTTCTGCAACATGTATAGTTATAGCACTGCATGCCGCACCCTGTTTGAAACGAGATAAGGTGGTTGTTTTTGTGCATGTAAAGGGCAGTCTCGAGTTGCACATGACCGGATGCAGACCACGGTGTACCTATGTTGAAGCAGAATTGTTGAGAGATGGAACATGGCAAGCCGTCCCAATACGGCCCTCTCGCTCATGGCAGGTCGGCCATCGGTGAGGCTGCTATGTATGTAGAATACTACAAAGGTACGAGGAGGTCGCGGCTTGGCATTGTAGCGATGGAGGCTGGGCGAAGGTGTGCTTGTATCGCATCTGCGCGTGCAAGGTAACTTAGTGCACATGTACGGTTATGAGCGCATCATGACACTCTCCGCCGGAGAACCTTTGACTTTCCAGGATTTTTAGCTTTTCGCGGCGTAGCCGCCCGGTGTTTGCCACGGCGAACAGAGGCAGAGCGGGACTGATTTGGCCAAACGAAGACGAAGATGATATCAATACATGATATGCAAAGCGACAACGGCGCGCGGGTCGGCTTTTTGTCAAGCGGTGATGGTGGTGCACTGGTGGTGGTGGTGGGCAGGTAAATTGGAATATGCAGTATGCAGGGCAGAATAGGCCGTGTGAGGGGAAAAAAAAAAGAAAAGGCTGCATTGTACGCCGGGCGGGATACTAGATACAATACGAGGGATATATCCCATCCCCCACACAGGATGCACAGCACAGACGTCACGGTGGGGCTCAAGCTACCGTTATGGAGCCGACCAGGGCGCAGAGAAGAGGGGTAAACGAGTGATAGACGGCCTGCAATTGCAAATGCCATGCTCGCGCTGCAAAACGCCTAGGTCAAAGGGCCGTAGCTAGCTCTCTAGCGTAGGAGCGACATACCCGCCGTGCCTACCATAGTGGCACACCCCCAAACAAAAAACCCTAGCGTCAAATCGATAAGCTTGCCTACTCCTACCTCTTGCTCCAATAAATCCCCAATCGCACCCTCTCTCTTTGCTTCTTCCCACTGTCGTTGCTGCCGTCGTATGCTCGCCCAGAACCTTCACTAACCATGGCACCCCCCATAGATCCAAAAGATGCTCCCTTTCCCACAAAACAGCTCATCATTGTTGGTACGTCCGCCCACCTCTTTCACCTCCATGGGTGGGCCTCCCCGAGCTTCATGCAGGACATGTACTGACCCCATCCGCCCACAGGAATATGCCGATTCTCCGAGCCTCTCGCCTTCAATTCCATCCTGGCCTACTCGTACATCATGACCCAGGACTTGGGTATTCATGAAAAAGATGCCGCCTTCTTCTCCGGCCTCTTGTTGTCTGCATATGCCGTTGCTGAAGCCATTACCGCTTTGGGATGGGGCGCCATTTCTGATGTTTACGGCCGCAAACCCGTCGCACTGATCGGCCTCGCCGGAGTTGCCCTGAGCAGCATAGTCTTTGGAATGGCCAAAACATACTGGGTAGCTTTGCTTGCGCGATTTGTTGGAGGTGCCCTGAATGGGAATGTCGCCATCATGCAGACCATGGTCGCCGAGATGGTCAAGAACCCGGATCACGAACGTCAGTTGCTCCAACTCCACTGCCAAACTTCTCGCTAATAAAATCTTCTTTAGCTCGGGCGTATGCTACACAGCCTTTTGTTTGGACCCTCGGTGGTATCATCGGCTCTGCAATGGGCGGCTTCCTTGCCCAGCCCGCAAAGTACTACCCAAACACTTTCTCCGAGGATGGCATTTTCGGCCGCTATCCGTACCTGCTCCCCAACCTCGTCGCAGCCCTTGGCATCTTGCTTGCTATTATCCAGGGCATGCTTTTCCTCGAGGAGACAAACCCGGGCTTCAACAAACAAGACGAGGCCGAAACCGTGAACCCTGCCGACGAGATCAACGAGCGTGCGCCGCTTCTTCCAGGCGATGGACAAGGTCGCATTCGTGACCGTGGCTCCATGTCCTTTAGAGGTGCACGCCCCCGCGATCGCGGTTCCATGTCCTCTGCCCGCGGCCGTGACCGATCCATGTCCGTCCTCATCACGGATGGAATCCGTCAAATCCGCAAGAAGCCTTCATTCTTCGAGGAGGGTATGCCAATGCCCATCGATACCCATTTCGACATCCGCCGCTCCTCCTTCGCCACAATGCACAGCATCAAATTGGCGCGCCATGAGATCCTGCCAACCATCCGTCCACCGCCTTCCGAGCCACCACGCAAGACCTTCAATTTCACCGTAGTGATGATCACCCTATCCATCACACTCATTGCCTGGCACCAAATGGCTTACATCACCAACCTCCCCGTCTACCTCCTCGACAAACGCTACTCCGACGGCATCGATCTCAGGGGCGGTCTCGACCTCAATCTCCACGAAGTCGGCACTTTCCTCGCGGTAAATGGCTTCATAGCCCTCTTCATCCAAGGTCTCATCTTCCCCTTCTTTGTCGAGAAAGTCGGTGTCTGGCACTCCTACGTCAGCATGATCATCCTCTACCCAACCACCTACCTCATCATCCCCTTCATCTCCGCCCTCCCACCCTCGCTAGTATCCCCCGGCGTCTACCTCTCGCTCATCCTGCAAGCCTTCTACGGTATCATCGTCTTCCCCTGCGCACTCATCATGCTCAAGAACGCAACACCCTCTCCGCTGGTCCTTGGCCGCGTCAACGGCGCCGCGATGAGCGCTTGCTGCCTCGCGAGAACGCTGTCCTCCCCTATCGTCGGTGAGACGTACGCACTTGGTGGAAGCGGCGCAGCGTGGTTTTCGCTGGCGGGAGTCGCGTTCCTCGGTATCATCCAGCTCTATTGGGTCCCGAATGAGTTGAAGATCAACGAGGTCAAAGTGGAAAATGGATTCAAGGATATCATCGGCGAACGCCACGAAAGCCATCATGATGCGGTTTTTGACGATGGAGACAGCGTTATGGGATCTGTGAGGGAGTAATTCGAACCAAAAAGAAGGGGTATACGCATATCTGGTAGGACGTGAAACGTAATGTTGGATCCAGAACCACCAGTTGAATCGAACAGAACAATGCGGAGGAGCCTGAACTAGGAGTTTTCTGGGTTTTTGGTCTTTTTCTCTCCCCCAGATCTTTGTTGAAGTCATGAAACCGGTCTTTTCTTGTTTTTGTCTAACTTGCAAGGCGTTGGCGGGGGGTTTGTCCTCTCTCTCAATTAGGTCGCTCATGTTTCCATGCGATTATGAATTTGGGTCTTTTGTCTGCTTTTTGTTTTAGGCTCCTTTTCCCTCATAATCAATCTCCACCCCCCTCTCTCTCTTTCTCTAGTCTTGCTCAAAGCATCCAAGGAAACATGTTTTTTCTTTCCTCCTTTTGTTTCTGCATTCCAAGGATGGGGGACCTTTTTCGCTCCAACACATACATAGGTTAGGTTACATGATGATACGCACACACACAAACGTTTTACGTACCTGGACATGAAATGAATAACATTCAATTCAATTCAATCGTGACGAAAGTCGGCGGTTGGGAGCTGATTTCCTCTCTCTCTCTCTTTCGATTTGTTTTTTGTATTATTATCCAGCGCACCTTTCTATGAGTCCTGTGCGTGTGCTGTTGTATGGGTATGGATGGATACATGTAGGTGGATGGGTGGGTTTTGTGTGTGTGTCGTTTTGTTTAGATTTTTTTTGGGTTTGATGTGATGAGAGAGAGGTTATTGAGTGAGTGAGGTATGGTGAATGAAGTGATTGATGATGGGTTGATTCAAAATTTTGTTTTCAGCTGCTCTCTCTCTCTTTTTTTTTTAGGTTCGGATTCTGTGTACGACTGTGGCGTTGAATTTTTTTATTTTTTGGGGGGGAGGGAGTCGGCCGGCTATGTGTTGGCATCATGGATTACACGGGGCTTGACTCCGATTGATGGTTTGATGGATTTGCCGATTTTTTCTTCTTTTTTTTGGGACGAGACTGCGTGATTTTGTCTAGTAGCTAGCTGATTATATATGGATTTACTTCCAAGTACTCTTGAATTTCGCTTCATTGGGAAAACCTACAAGTACATACATTCCTCCCACCAACCACACACACGAAATACGTACCAAACGTGCAATGATATGAACATAGCACACTTTGACGCCCGCCGTGCCCAACTTAACTGTCCAACTATTCATACAATAGCTTTAAAATACACAATATACAGCAAGAAAGTGTCTTATCATACAACAAAAAAACTTTCCCCCTTTCTTTTTAAACAATCATAGAGGATGAGCTCACGCCTCATCTTAAGCCTTACCCGAACATTCGTCAATATCTTTCTTGAATTCGGCCAGAGCAGGCAGAGTGGTGTTGATCGGTGCACCACCTCTCTGTGTGAGCTTCTCCAGACCCTCGAGACCCTGCTCAATGACTGCCCAGGTGGCCTTTTGCGCCGTCTCGGCTTCGGCTGCCATGGGCATTTCTTCGGCGAGGACGGTCCGCGCCGTGCTGAGGCCGTTCCAGATGGGGATGAGGAGCTTTACTTTTTCGAGGAGCGCGAAGAAGGCGGCCTTCTGCTTTGTGGGGTTTGTGTAGTCGGCTTCGGTTTTTGCGGCCGCGGTGCGGATGTGGTAGAGCTCGGTCTGTGGAGGTTTTGATTGTTAGCTCCTGTTGGATAGGGGAGGTAAAGAGAAGGGGTTAGTTGGCTCACATGTCCTTCTGTGCTAAAGAAATCTCTCTGTTGCAACCCAGTCATTAGTCTTCCGGCATACTTCTTAACCTTCACCGTGTCGCCTTCGTGCCTGTACGCCAATTCGGCGGCTAGTTCCATGGGCGCCGCGATAACGGCCGGATGCGTCCTGTGATCTTCCAAGCCTCTTTTCTTGCCCAGGTGCTCGTCGCCATCCATCAACTCGACCACCTGCTCCATCAATTTCAGAGCCTTTTCCAGCTCCTCCTTTTCCCAGTCCCCTTGCACCGCTTTTTTTCTCATGGCGTCCAGCGTCGAGACTACGATTGCCCATTTGTTCAAGCTGATGCCCGTCACTTTGGCGCGTTGCAGCATTTTGAGAACCAAGTGCTGCATCCCCGCGTCGCTCAACACTCTGACAGCCTTGCTCTGCCAATGAGGCTTGAGATGTACCCCCGCATTCTCGTATCCTTCGATGACGCGGATCAAATTCTCCCAGTCCTCCTTCGTTTGGCACAATTGCATGACTTCGTGGATGGAACCCACCCGAGAAGGGAGGTCTGTATTACGGTCAAGGTGCTCGAGCGGCAACGTGACATCGCCCAAGGTAATTTCAATTGGCTCGGCCTCCAGCTTCGTTCGGTTCTTCTGCTTGTAAACTAGAAGCTCTTGGTCATGGGTGAGATGTCTTGGCAGGAGGGCCCTGCTGTTGATTCTGGAGAGGATCTTTGAGAGTTGCGGAGTCGAGGACGGAAGGTAGACAGGGAG
Organism: Periconia macrospinosa; assembly: GCA_003073855.1. Taxonomy (NCBI): domain Eukaryota; kingdom Fungi; phylum Ascomycota; class Dothideomycetes; order Pleosporales; family Periconiaceae; genus Periconia; species Periconia macrospinosa. Next base: position 230,472 of record KZ805322.1, on the reverse strand, counting down.
AGTGCCGCGGTGAGTTATGGGCGTCTGGGAAAAGGCGCGACGCGTGGTGGTAGGAATTGGCAATGCGATTCTGGCTTGGATTGCCTGCTGGCAGCTCCGCCGTATGGTGTACATGGTGGTGGGGTTCGACCGTTCGGTCGAGATGAGAAAGCTTGCGCAAGTACCTATGCAATTGAGATGGATTGGAGAGGTAGAAACAAATTTGTGAACAGACATGACAAACACGCCAAGATATCCATATAGCCTTACCTAATCACCGTCGATATCGATAACGTTATGTCCCCATTCTCTCCTGCCTTCACACCTACCTATTTCAATTAATTTATTTGCTGAATTTGATTAAAGACTGGTTGAAAATATGGCGGAAACTGCAACGGGTCCAAAAGCTATGGAGAACGAACAGGCAACGTTCTACATCACCCAATTCATTGGAAAATCTCTCCGCATTCACACCTCCGATGGCCGCGTTTTCGGCGGGCAGTTGAAGTGCACCGACAGGGTGAGTTTATCTAATAATGCGGTCCAAAACGCTTCCTAGAGTACTCTACACTATCACGTTACACGATCTCTTTCAAACAGTATTAGTCCACATGTTGAATCCACAAATTTCTCGGATTAATACATACCGTAACACACGCGCGTAGCATTTCTGACAACCTCAACACAGGACCGTAACATCATTCTTGCTCTTACCCACGAGTACCGAGCCCCGTCAGCAGAAGCCATCAAAAAGACTATCGAAGAATCCGGAAACACCAAAGCAACCGTGACTTGGAACAGCCGCTACGTTGGCCTCGTTGTGGTCCCCGGAGAGCACATCACGAAAATCGAGTTTGAAGAGAGCTTGATGCCTGGACAGAAAAGCAGCGTTGCACTATGAGATGCATCCGAGAGTTTGACAAAGTTCCCATGAGACGCTCTCCTCGAATTGGATTTTGCGTACTTTGAGAATTCACGTGATTTCGACACATTCTCAATGGAACCAACCATCTGCAGCAATGGATCTATCTGGAGAGCAGAGCCCGAGAAATGGCAGAATCTGCACCAACTGCCTTCAAAAGCCCGGAATTCTACCTTCGCGGGGGGTTCTTCACTGAGATCTTACACTCCAACAACCTCCCAATCACCCAATGCCCCTTGACCTCCAGTTCAGTCCAGTCCAGTCCACTTCAAACACATCGACTCCACCGCACAATCGACAATCCCGCGCAACCCCGGCTGCTCAGAACCTGGAACTCCTCCTGCCACCTCTGCTATTTATCAAACCGCCTACATAATAGTCGCAACTCTCAGCACATCCACTCGGGACCGCCGCAAACCAATCACTCCCACCTCCCCTAAAAACTCTCATCGGGAGCACGCCAGTCTCAGTACTTCCCCTTTCGGGTTGTGTCAAGTACAAAAGTGTGCTGGAAAACACCCACAATGTTCTCCAAAAGGAAGAACAGGAAGGTGTTGCTTGCTTTACGGTTTTAATCAAACCCCCACCCACGTGCACCAAGTCCCTTAAAGTTAATAATTGGGCGAGAAAAGGGATGTCAAAACGGAGAGGCTCGATCAGTTTCGGAAATGCATAAACGCATACAGCAGGGGGTTTTCTTTCCATAAACAAAAAATAAAGGAGTGTTTGAAATGAGTGAGGGGAACGAACAAACGAGGCTGTAAACTGTGTGTAAAATAAAAAAACGTAGGCAGGTACAACTTAGTTCCTAGGACGAATACAACGCCGAACATCCATCCATCCATCCATTCACTTATAAAAAAAAAATCCTCGGAATTCTGATGAGCCCGTCCAAACTCCATTCCCCTCTTTCCTCCCTCCCTACATCACCTCCCTCCCTACATCACTCACTCGCTCCCCACTTAGTTGCATGTACTTCGCGTACCATACCCATACATGTAAGATCACAATATACACTCAACATAACTTACCTCGCGCGCGAAAACAACACATTAAACTCTTTCCCCATTCATTCGCACTCACTCACTCACTCACTCACTCACTCACTCACTCAAAAAAAAAAGAAAAAGAAAAAAAAGAAAAAGAAAAAAAAGAAAAAGAAAAAAAAGAAAAAGAAAAAAAA